>WEIS01021528.1:0-13302 GCA_013389965.1 Todus mexicanus | reverse complement strand
TAATTGTGACAGCGTGTTTTTGTTGAGTGTCAGAGTATGAAAGATTGATCTGATAGGTGAAGTGGCTCTATCCCTGTCTTATTACTTCATAGCTATAATTCTTATAAAGAAATCAAACAACTTATATGTAGCATATGCATTTTTTTAATGTGCTAATTAACTCATTATGTTTTACCACTGCAACTGGGTGGCTATATAGTTACTGAATCAGCATTGTTTCCAGGTAACATTTGGTCTGGTATTAACTATTGACTAATACCCAAAAGAGTTTAGTCAATATATCCACTGATGTTGGGTCAGTTTGTCAGTTCTTGGTTTTTTTCTTCCATTCCAACTTTTCTTAAAATTTCTATCTACATTAGGTGGTATTTTTCTAAATTTGTCTAATTCTCTCTGTACTTTTTGTATTCTTAACAAACACGTAGTTCTCTCTGCTTTGTCTTTTGGGGTTTGTTCTCACTCATTTCAGAAATAAAGCAGAAGAAATTTGGTTTCATAATTGCATGTACATAGACCGTTCCGTGGTTTTTTAGGAATGAGTCTTTTCAACAGTTTACAACTTATGTAAATAAGTAGAGAAAGTTACGTAAATAAGTACAGAAACATTTCCAGGAACCTCAGCAGACGAAGGACCAAAAGTTGGGGACAAAAACAAAATGGGGAAAAGGGGAAATTGTTTTCTTGGGAAACACCCAGATAAGAAGCCGAGCTTCCTCATCTGAGAAGATCTGATGTTTTTGTAAGAAATCAGTGTCTTTACATCCTGTTTGGAGGTCATGCTATTGTATTTGTGTCTAGTGTACTTTAAAGATCTTAAGCTTCCTCAGTCAGTAAAGCTGCTTCTAAAAAGAAAACTTTGATACCACTTACAGTGAAAGTGGTTGCTGATGTAAGAGCAGAACAGTATGTGGATTTTAACAGCATTCTGAATTTTAATCTAAATGCAGGCTTGCTGTTATCTGTGAAGAATTATTTCTCCCAGATTTTTATTATTATTTTTTTTTATTTTCAAGATTAAAAAGATCTGTACTTTCTACCATTCCACACAGCAGTGCCTTTCTGGATTTGGCACTTCACAGTCCAAGCAGATACTACAATTAAGATATCATTGAAACTGAAACACTCTGATGTTCAAGCATCTGTCTCTATTTTTTCACTAATTCATACTTTAGAGTTTCCTTCTTATATCACTAGAGAGATCTTTGCAGCTCCTGTACTTTGTTTTTCTGACAGCGCCAGATTTCCACTACTCTTTTATTAATGTTTATTTGGGCTTTTCTGTTCTTAAGAGGAGATTCTGTGCCTCTGTTGAGTATTTAGAAAGTGCACAGTAACAGCTTTTGACTTGCAGCTCTCTAGAACTGAAAACAATTAAATTAACAAGGCTGGCCTCTCTCCTCCCTTTGAGGTAGCAGAAGCTTTGAAAAGCATCAAGAGCAGTTAAATAGCCTATAGATAAATGTTTAAAGCCATCACTTCAATAATCTAAGACTGTTTTGCATTTGAAAATCTCAGCAGAGAATAAAGACTGGAAACAAATAGCTTAGTTCAGTAGTCTATTAAATACTTGTCATCCGTGCTAGTAATTAAGAATTTCCTTTTTTATTTGAAGTACTTAGGAAATGTATCTCTTTTTCTTTATTCTTCCTCCTTTTTGTAGAAAATAAATTGAATTAAATACCTAATGTAGAAATAATTTTGTAAAGCCTTCTGTTTGAAGAAGCCTTTTCATTATGTCCTTATTTTCAAAACCAGCCGAACTCACTGTCAAACAGAACTGAGCTTCTACTTTGCCTATACAAAGAAAAAGTGTGACATGTGGAATGGTATTTTTGAAAAAGTGTTCGAGGAGCAGTAATCGTTAAACTCCACTTTTCTGAATACATTTTATTTTGTAGGTTCAAGGCAAAGACCCTTCTGTCGATATTACTCAGGACCTTGTTGATGAATCTGAGGAAGAGCGTTTTGATGATATGTCATCACCAGGTCTAGAATTGCCATCTTGTGAATTAAGTCGACTAGAAGAAATTGCAGAACTTGTGGCATCTTCACTGCCTTCTCCATTACGTCGTGAAAAACTCGCACTAGCGCTGGAAAATGAGGGCTATATTAAGAAGCTCTTAGAAATTTTTCATGTGTGCGAAGACTTGGAGAACATTGAAGGACTGCACCACTTGTATGAAATTATCAAGGGAATTTTCCTTTTGAACAGAACTGCACTTTTTGAAGTAATGTTTTCCGAGGAATGTATAATGGACGTAATTGGATGCCTAGAATATGATCCGTCTTTATCACAGTCACGGAAACACAGGGAATTTCTGACTAAAACCGCAAAGTTTAAAGAGGTGATTCCTATATCTGATCCAGAGCTGAAGCAAAAAATACATCAGACATACAGAGTACAGTATATTCAAGATATGGTCCTACCCACTCCCTCAGTTTTTGAGGAAAATATGCTATCAACGCTTCATTCTTTCATCTTTTTTAATAAAGTGGAAATAGTTGGTATGTTACAGGTAAGTTTCAGAATTTCAACATCTCTTTATTTGTGCTTGGGCAGAGAAAGTTGGGTAATTTTTCTTGGGAAGATTGAGGTGCTTCAGTGAAACCTTCACTTCTGTGATTCTGAAAGTCGTTTTGAAGTATGACATAAAAGGTATGGATTTGAGTACTGAGCTGCTGAATTATATGCTCTTGAATTTCAGATTTTGGACTAGATTCTCTGTGACTGATTTAAATGGAGCAAGCATATGTAGAATCCCGAATGAGGTTGTTTGGAATGAATAGTGCTGTTTGCATTTTGAACAATTGATTTTGTTCAGGGTATTTTTTTTCCTGTATTTTGGGACTTCTTAGGCACTACAGTTAAGGTTAATTATTTTCATCTTACTATGATTAAAAAAAATAAATCACTTCACCTAAATTTGATAAATACAATCTCATGGCAGGATATAACTTTTCAATTTTGTAGTAAATTAAGTTAGTTGTTTGGAAAGTGCAGGTTCAGTTCAAACCATAACATTACCTTAGATGCTTGAATGTGTTCTTAGTTTGTCCTGTAAGTCCCTAAATAATGCTGCTTGGAATTACCAGTTTTTCATTACATTTGTCTTAATGGAAATGTAAAGAGATTATATAATGCTTTAGACATCTTGCCTAAATGTCTTAAGTATTCTGCACCACCCCATCAATGTCCTGAACTGCGTAGAAACAGGTGGTAATGGGAGATTCCTAAAGCTTTCAACTAACTCAGCAAAGTGTTACAGCACATGTATTTTGGTTTATAGAAGTTAATTATCATTATCTTAATTATCCAAACATTCAATAAATGAGTAGCCACTGTCTTTGTAGGAGCTGTCTGTGATCTGGAGAAATGGACAAAATACTAGGTGCTACTGATGGCCTTAATCATATTTATCTTCTGCTGAGTCTCAGCACACACCCTGTTCAATTTCATGGAAAATACAGCAAAGGAGAGTGAAAATTCCTTTTGCAAGCTCATACAGCAGGTCACTGTCAACATTAGGCCTCCTGACTTTTCATCCACCACACTCACCTGATCAGAATACCAATACTATTTAATTCGCTCCCCTGGGGATTTAATGTGTCGTGTTCACAGATGGAGTGTTAGATAAGCAACCAGATGTGCCTGGCAGCTGAGGTGTGTGCCTTGTGGGCAGATCAGCACGTACTGGAGCAGCCAGGGGAGGCCCGGTGAAGCACCTGGGGCATCTCTAGTAGCACTAGACCCCAGCGTATGTCCAACTGAGCCAAACCCTTCATGTCTGTGTGTTCTTGATAAACAGCCACAAATGCATATCTGAAACAGAAGGCCTTCAACATTTTGGAGTGGCCACTTTGAGAAAACTTACAAGCCTGACTTGGAGAGAGTGCTGAAAAAGATTCAGTTAAGAGGCATCTCAACTTGAGTATTCAGTATGACTAGTATCTTGAAAATATCTTGACCTCTTTGTAAGGGTTGCTAAAAGCAAAGTACTGACGATGATACATTTCGGCTTCAGCATGAGGTGGGGAAGAATTAATTACTCACAAGTCTTGGTGTCGGTTGGACCTGAGCGGGTTCTTCATTGAGGACTAGTGGCTGATTAGTTTCCTTTTTTCTGTCTCTTACAAGCTGTGTTCGGTTAACAGTTGTGGGATAAGCTGATGTTAGAGCATCAAAGTTTAGTGGTTTTGCAGAACTTGTTACTTGCAGTTTACAGTTGAAATAGAGGCTCAGATCTAAGTTTTATTTGTTGTGTGACCACAGGTTTCTGAACCTTATCTTCTGTTGCTGTTGTCTGTGATTGAGAATAAAGTATACTCCCTGTGTGGTGGAGGAGAATTAACATTGCGTAACTTTCAAAGTTAGATGAACAATTCGAATTGTTCAAGTGTTCAGCTTTGAGGGGCCAAGAGTGGTAGTGCAGAAGGGAGGAAGATAGATCCTGTCTCTGTTGCATTTCCTGATCCTTTCACAGTACAGTTCTGTAGTGCTGAGGGGCAACTCCCTGAGTTTATAAGTAAGGATCTGTTGGAAATTATTTCACATTGATGATCAGTTCTTGGTTTTGAGTGAATTAAGAGAGACTATCAAAAATTATATGCCCGTTGCATTTCTAAGAGATTAAAAGGATGGATTGATTGATTGATTTTTCAAGTTCTCACAATATAGATCTAAACCAAGGTTTAAACCTACTTGCTTGACTTCTATTTATTCATTTATTTATAGAGCAGTATACCAAGTCGCACTTTTCTTTAATCTCTGCCCCCTAAAGTTTCAATCTCTTCTTTCCTTCTGCATCTTTCCCGTTCCCACAGTCCATGTATAAAATGTATGATACTGTTCCTTGTCATTTCTTTAAGCAGAATAAATAATGTTTTGAGAATAAAATTAAAAGACTACTTTTTGCTTTATTTCAATTCTATAACAGATTCTCAAGATCTTTCTTGCTTTCTGTAGCTGGTTGAATCCCAGTACTTTGGTGGAAGGATGTATGTTATTTCATGAAAGATTTAAAGTTGTCTGTAACTGAGTTCCTGGCTTTCATTCTTTTAGATCTTACGAGATTCTGGTGCTTATTAATTTTACATGTGTGCTTAAGAAACTGTTTCTTTTATAAGTCATTAATTGAAGAGTTTCTGGCATGCTTCACAGTAATTTATTGGGAGCCATGGATGGGTCTCAAATTCTTAGTACGTTGATGCGTAATACAGGTTGTTAATACTTCTGCTGTTGACTTCAGGTTATCTCTTCTGGACCATTGAGGATGTGGCCAAAGAGCTATCTTTTTAGGAAATTTTACTTCCCAGATGAAAAATAACTCCCCTGAGCAGCTGCTATCATGTGACATACTGCAACTATTGTGTATACAGCTCGGTTGGTTTATATTCTCTTTTATTCTCTCTCATTGCCTGTGAAGGAAAGGAGAAGTAAAACTCTTACCTCCACCATTAAAAAAACCTGAGCTCTAAAGAGCCCTTTTCATGTCAGGCTGTGTATTAAGTGAAGTGGCACTTTGCAATACCCTCATATCAAATTAACTATACCTTAGCTTACAGGAAAGGGACTCAAAATTGGTACAAGCCTCTGCAGATTGCGCCTTACGCTTTTTGACAGGCTAGGTGATTTTACTCAAAATTACCACTGTGTCTTATATAAGGTCTTTGGTGTCGACATAGGACATTTAAAGTCATTGAAGGTCCCTGACATTTAAAGTCAGTTTTTCAATTATAACTGATGAATACTGTAGATAAGAATATGCTGATTCTTAAGAATTCTGGCTTTGTTAGGAGGGTTATTGGACTTTTTTTTTTTAAAGAAAAATATACACATTCTGTAGTCATGGAAGATAACTGCTTCCATGATTTTGCTTTCTTTGAGAGGTAAATAACTTCTGCCTATTCTGTGGGGAAAAAAAAATAGAGAATGGGTCACCTCTGGCACTTAGGTTTATGAACTGTATTCCTGCCCCCTCCTTCAATAAGATTAGCTTTCCCGTAATATTTATATAAATGCTTACACTGATGGGCTTTTCTGAGAAATGGAGATTAGTTTATGTGTGATTTAGTTGTCTAAGACCTGTCACTTTCAGTAACTATGTCACTAAGCTATCCATGATATGTTGGTCATGATGGATAGTAAACCCACGATGCCAGTATTTCTGGTCTACAGAATTAACTGCTGTGGAAACCTAGACAGTTACAGGTTTCGTGATTCACTGTATGCAAGATACGAAAGAGGTACATAACAATTTTTTCCAATTTCAGCCCCTCCTAATATGCTCTTACTGCTTGGGCTCCAACCTGTTCTAGTCTTGAGATGTCATAGCCACCAAGAAACCTTGCTGAAATATGAAGTTCGCCAAGTTTTGAGAGTGGGGGTGGGAAAGGTAAGTGGTGTTTCTTACTTTATATGACGCTCTTTTGCAATTTTAAAAATACATACTAATGTTCACACTGGAGGCCACCAGTTCTTTCCCTTTGTGTTATTAACTAGCTCTTAAAAAAAGAAAAAAAACTCACAACAAAACAACAAAAACTTGCAAAACTGCGCCATAGAGTGAGCAAACACTGTTTCCTTCCGTTCTCTGCCCCCTTTCTCATTGGCATGTTCTTTTTGCCAGCAAGATCCTGCGGTGTTTTTATCTTCCAGAATACAGAATATTGTTAGGCTTGATTTTGAGTATGTGCATTTAGACTTCAGAGCCTTTTATTTTCAGGAAAATAGAGAGTGGAAGGGCAAAACTGGACTTATGTTAAAAGTGCATGTGCCTAGCAGAGCAGTGACTACATGGCATTACTGTACTGGTAAATCACCTTTTTTAAACACAGAAATCATATTACTGATAGTCCCTTTCTCCCTTTTCAATAACAAAAAAACCATAGTCATTTAGGTATATCTGTATATTTGTCTGGATTTACATATAACAGGAGGCTGGTTTTCATTCTGGAGGTGGTTTTACAGATAGTTACATACTTTTAACAGAACCCCATGGATGTAAACGTAATGATCTGTAGTTGTTTCAGAGGAAGAATTGTGTCAATGCACGGTAGTGGTTTTGCCTAAATGAGAACATCTGCAGGTCTGCTGTTTTGCTGTAGTTGGCTCAGGCATAACTTTAGAGATTTACTTTTGGCAAAATTTACCTTGCAATGAAGTGTAAAAGGATGCTGAGGATGCCACTTTCTGGGGGAAATGATTTAGTGAAAAGTTTGCAGGTGGGGCATGCCAGTGATTTCTGAGATGAGCTTCTTCGTTGGAGAAAATGATTTCACTGTGTTCGGAAACTCCAGGTGTGATTAGGTGGATCCTGCCGCTGTTTCCACGTGTTGTCTGCAGTGGAAATAGCTTATTGCTAGCAAAGGAAGGCACGTGTGGGAAGGCAGCTTGAAGTAGAGGAGATTGAAACGTTTTTAACCATGAAATAAATCTGGTGTGGTAGTAGGAAGGAACGTATGTTTGAAACTGTAATTCTCTGCTTGCTGGTAACATTTTATGAAACTTTCGCCTTCTGGGATGAAATTATTTCTACCTAAAATGAAGATAGACATGGAAAATAGAATGGATAGTATATTCTTTCTAGCTTAGATTTCATTGAGTTTCTTGGAAATTTTTTTATAAATTGATTTTTTTTCATAATTTCTCTGTAATCATAAACATGAAGTATCTGATAACTGCAAGTTAGTTATATTTGAGAGGCTTGCTTCTGAAGAATGCTTTTTAAAGTGCTTTTTGGGAGGAGAAGGACTGCTTTGAAAGGTGAATTGCAAATATAAAGAGTATCTTTTTTTTTTTTTTTGAGATCCTACTTAATCTGTGGATTTTCTTGCTTTTAAAGTCACAAATGATTGACTGAGTAGATGGCCTGGCTTAATTTTATCTTCATGAAAGGTATTTTATCTTCATTGAAAGGTATTACATCCTAGTTGCATCTACTTAGATCTTGCAAAAGCATAAATTAATATACTTAGTGTTTGGTATATGCATAGTTTAAGTATTGCACATCTAATAATTTCTGTGCATGGGGAAAATCGCTGCATTCTACAGGTACCCTGTAAACTATCATTTGCGGTTTTGTTTTCTTGGCAAAGAGTTGTGATCTTCACAGCTTCTAAGAGACATCCGAATGGATTTTGCTACTTACTTGTGTGCATGAGGAGGCCAGATACTGCAGAGAATTAGACATTTGCACTGTGTTCAGCACACAGACATATTTTGGGGGATTTTTGCAAGATGGAAAAAAATGGAAAGCATTTGTGCTTACGTAATTCGAGCATTCGGTGTTGGTGCTTTGTAACTTCTAAAATATGTGAGCTCTGCTTTCAGACTGTGCATTTCCGTGGATTCTGGCAGTGATTTTAGGAGCGCATCTTTAGATGTGCTGCCCTTGTCAGTAATTTTACAGCTTGAAAGAGAGAATATGGTATGTAGAATGTTCATTGCAGCATCTGGAATGAGAGAGCACCTAAATACATGTCAGGGCAAAGTTAGTAACAAATTGTTTTTATTTTCTTGGTATAACTGCCATTTACTGCTTGTTATCCATGTAAGAGTGCGATGTTTCAAACCACTTGCATCTGTATTAATTCATCTGATTTTAAAGAGATCACAATTGTTCTGAGGCCTAGATATTTCAGGTAATCCTATTAAATTAAAAATACAATGGATTTATGGGATTTAGGAGAGGAAATGGTGTGGGAAATGCTTCAATATTGTGAAGTACTGTATATAGTATATATGTGGAAGGTTGAAAAGTGGTTACATACTATACTTNCTCAATAGTTTTGATAGATGAGGCTGGTTTTACATCAAAAAAAGAAATGAAAGCAAACTGCTTACCCTTTTCTTAAATGCACTGCTGATCATGGAGAATAACTTGCATGTTCTTCAGAAGAACTGGGGTTTATAGTTTGATTTGGGGTTTGGGGTTGTGTTGGGGTGGGGTTTTTTATTTCAGTAAACAAATATGTCAGTATCTCTACTGTGGGTTGCTTATATTACCTGAAATGTCTAGTGAGTTAACTATTAGAACAGAAAACTTACCAAGCCATACAACAGCCGGATAGCAGGTGGTCACCTTCCTTGTCTTCTTTCCCTGCAGCTTAAGTTATGTTTCTCGAAATCAAAGACCTCAGTAGTAGTTTTGAATATGTTTGGCTGTTGAAATCTGAAATGCAAACTTTGTATTTCCAGCTTGATCCTCCAGAGTGAATTTCCATAAACATCTAGGAGGCCTCTTCTGTCTCTTTTTGCTTTGATTTTTAAGCAGTCGCAGAAATAGCACCTGAAATTGTGTCCAGAAATCATTTTTTTCAGTATTACTAGACTTTTGGGTCAGTTTAGCGCAGAGGAAACCTGATATATCATATCCTAAATATAGGGTTTACCTTATAGTGTAGTGAAGTGCCTTGTAGGGTAGTAGCTTACGTCAACCTATTTTGGGTTTATCTATGTTGTACAGTGCCATGTAGAGATCCTGGATTGCGTTGTGACAGTGTTACAGTTGCATTAGCGTGGTGTGCTATCGAAACTGAGGTACTCATTTCTCAATAAGGCTGCAAGGTGAGGCTGGGCAAGGTATCTAGACAATTTGCAATTTAAGAAAGTTTATGTGGCTGTTTATGAAATACTTTCATGGGTCTGTTTGTGCTGTGTAAATATAAGCAAGGCAACTTGGGTTTCTAGCACTGTTTTTGAGATGGAGGGATATTGCACGTGATGTTACTGACTTCACAAGAAACAACACTGGCAGCTTCTTGAAAAAAATCTGTTTGATCTATTTGTATCTGGTGTGCAGGTATCTTTATCAAGCAAGTGCTGTCTTATTAACTGTGTAATCTTGGGGAAAAGATGGAGGAAGGTTTATTTCTGTTTTGATAATCACCTAGTTGTTAGGACTGTAAAGATTGTGGGAAGCTAAGTAGTAGTGCTTCCATCAGTCTAAACACACATTTGTATGTGTTGGTGCTGTTTGTTGGTTTTGCCAAGGTACAGCAGCCTGAAAAGTAATGGAATGGTTTTTGATTGCTGCCAACCAGAATGCCCCATAAACGCTGTATGTAATAGGAACAGTTATTTTGATTTGGTTTCTGAAATTCACCCTTTTCACAACATTGAGGGGAAAGAATCTCACCTCATTCCTGCTATTGGGCAGCTCTTTGTTGTGTCTTTGCTTTAGTTCTGCAAAGATCTGATAACATTCCAAAGATACATATGTGTGTAGAGCTTAGTGGGAGATCATGTTTTTAAGTGTATGTGTATACTTGAGGGAAGGGTATTGCAGTGTGGGTTAGGGGGCAGGCCTGTGGCAAGTGGGAGGGAAGTTAGAGAAGTCGTAGCCAAAATTACGAGAATGGCAGTAGGAAATACAAAATGGACAGCCAAAAGGCAATGCAAGATACTTCGTAACCGAGAGTGAGGTGTTGGGGCGTGGAGTGGTCTTCAATGTCATAAAAGCTCAGGAACAAGATTTGTAATAGTTTGTTTGAAAACTGAATGAAAATATTGATACTGGTATGGTAAACTACAGTACATAAGCGTATGTTCTCCTAAATGTAGGAGGCATGGTTTAGAACTTAATATTATCCTTAGATGCCTTTTGATGTTCTAAATAAACAAATGGTATTGTTTTGCCTTTGTAGGAAGATGAAAAATTTCTGACAGACTTGTTTGCACAACTAACAGATGAAGCCACAGATGAGGAGAAAAGACAGGAATTGGTAAGAAATCTGTAAAATATACATGAAAGGGACAGTTACTACAAAGCAATAGGTGCCTCTCTTTTTAGATACTAACTAGTATATTATTGCTGGTTTTCAGGTAAATTTTCTGAAAGAATTTTGTGCATTTTCTCAAACACTGCAACCACAAAACAGAGATGCATTTTTCAAAACCTTGTCAAATATGGGCATACTGCCAGCACTAGAAGTCATATTGGTAAGTTTGTTCAATTTTATTTGTGGTAATGATTTTGTTTATCTCCAGAGAGGGTTGTTTGGTTGTGGTTTTTTTCAGAGTAAGTTTGCCAAACTTCAGTCATGTGATTTTCTGAAGTCTTTGCTTCATTTATCTTGTCTGCGCTTGAGATTTTGAACATTTAAAATATTTTTGTAGAAGTTCAAAAGCAGTTAGGATATAGCATCAGTAAGTGCTGTGGCACTTACATTTTTATTTTCCCATTCACTTTCATATCATGACATGCTTCTTGGTATGCAGTTAAGTGAGAAAATAGGGAAATAGACCAAAGGGCAGGGAAAAAATAGAATGTATTTTACCCAACTGTTGTCAAGTGTATAAAGAAGAGATTAGAGTCAATTCAGGTGTAGAATAAAATTTCAGTAATATTTAGGTATGATTTATAAGTAGGAATTAAAATATGCTTACTGGTATTCATTCCATTTAAGTGTTTTCTTTTAAGATAACATACTTGATTTTATTTGACTTTTGCAGGGTATGGATGATGCACAAGTACGAAGTGCAGCCACTGATATATTCTCATATTTGGTTGAATACAACCCATCCATGGTACGAGAATTTGTAATGCAGGAGGCGCAACAGAATGATGATGTAAGTAGAGGGTCCCCAGAAATGTGTTTGGAAATTGTTTTTGGAAATTCCCATTTGATATTTACACCTGTATTAACGACGTGAGCCCTAGTTCTGAAGAAGTATGGAATATAGTCATGATGGTTACAGGACACTGAGCTACCACGTTTTTGAAAGTTCTGTTGGTCAGGTGAGCTTAGTGTTCGCATATTCTTACTCAGTTTAGCATAAAGTAAAGCAGGTTACCATAAACCACCATTTTGGTTACTATCAGCTATCATACAAACAAAACAAAATGGTTTTGAATGATAGCCCTCTCAAAATGCAAAATACAAATTTCAGTCTTGATCTTAGCACATACGTGTGTTTTTCATTTAAAAAGGAAATTTCATTCTTGTTCAGAACTCTGCGTTCAGTTTACTATCACATGTTAAAAGTGGAATTATGTTCTGAAGTGTTAAAGAATACTTTCTGTCAGAGGTTTGCCCAGAGGTCCTCTATACCACAGAGCTAGTAGTAAGAAAAATATTTCAAAGTGATATTCAATGAAGAAAAAACATGGTGCTGCCTTTTCCATAGAGCAGATAGTTCATGTTTTTTCTTGTATCTGCTAAAAACACACAAGAGAACAGGAAACTGCTGGTACTGCTACTTCTGTACTGGAAAAGGGGCAACTGGGACATGGAATATCACTCATGGTTCCAACCACTTGAATCTGATGACTGTCCTCTTTGATGAGGTCCAGTGTTAAACAAGCGACTTTAGTTTAGGGATTCCTAAATGTAAATATTTTCCTAACTTTCTGTGCTATTCTTGCTTTCTGCAAATACATATTGGGGTTATTTTTAAGTGAAAATAATCTCATCATGTTCAATAGCATTATAAAATTTACTGTTGTATGTTTGTGTAAATAAAACCCTTGGTATGTATTCCAAAGGGGGATACAAATTAAAACTTTGGTACTCAGAAAACACTTCCAGAAATCAGTTGAATTTTGAGACTGCTAAGTATCTCCCACTGTACTTTTTTATATTTTTGAGTTCAGACCAAGTTCTAAATGAAGTTGTGATTTCACAACCAATTTTAGTGGCTTTGAAAGATTCTTCTTTACTTCTTGCCTTCTCACCTTTTAACCACCAACCAGAATGTGTCACTGGCATGTAAAGTTAACTTGTTTCTGTTAAGTTTGGGATTTTTTGTTTAGTAGTTGTTTGCGATTTACAAAATTTTGGTAGAGCACCATTTCTAGCCAGACGATACCCCTTTTAGAAGAATTGGGGTAAGGGAGTATCATTAGAATTGATTTTTGCCTTTTTTTTCCCCCCATTAGGATATATTGCTCATTAACCTCATTATAGAACACATGATTTGTGACACTGATCCAGAACTTGGAGGGGCAGTGCTACTCATGGGCTTACTTCGTACTTTAGTTGATCCAGAAAATATGCTTGCCACTGCCAATGTAAGTAAATGCCCTGAAATGAAATTACGTTTGGCTTTATATAGAGTATTTGGTGATATGCGTTACATATATGATTATTTCTTTTGTTCTTTAGAAAACAGAGAAGACTGAGTTCTTGGGTTTCTTCTACAAACATTGTATGCATGTCTTAACAGCTCCTTTATTGGCCAATACTACAGAGGACAAACCTAGCAAAGGTAACACCGCTCTGGATTTTGGGCACATCAGGGTTATTGAATGTCCAAGTTTAAAATAGAATAACTGTCAGAGGTCATTTTGTGTCTTAAAGAGA
>WEIS01021523.1:0-12280 GCA_013389965.1 Todus mexicanus | reverse complement strand
GGGCCAGGCTCTCACCACTCTTAAGGTAAAAAATCTCTCCAATCTAAATCTCCCTCTGTCAGTTCCAACCCATCCCCCCTTGTCCTGTTCCCACAGGCCCTGCTCCAAAGTCTGTCCCCATCTTTCTGCCAGGCCCCTGGAAGCCCTGCAAGGCCCCCAGAAGGTCTGCGCGGAGCCTTCTCTTCTCCAGGCTGAACCCCCCCAGCTCTCCCAGCCTGGCCTCCCAGCAGAGGGGTTCCAGCCCTCCCAGCATTGCTGGGGCCTCCTCTGGCCCCGCTCCACCAGGTCCCTGTCTCTGCTGGGCTGAGGCCTCCAGAGCTGGGCCCAGCCCTGCAGGGGGGGCTCCCCAGAGCAGAGGTGCGGGATCCCCCCCTCAACCTGCTGGAAAATGGCAAAGGACAAGCCTGTGCTGGATTTTTCAAGAGCAGCAGCTGTGTCCCCTGTTGCTGTGCTGCTCCTTGACTTGCCCAAAACAACGCCCAGGGTAAAGAGCCGCCATCCCACGGGCAGGTCCCCAAGAGCCCGGCAGCAAGGGGCAGGGGAATTGCAGCGTGTGGCGATTACAAGCTACAGCAGCACAGGGGGGAGGCTCTTGGGAGGGTGGAGGAAGGGAGGCATTTGCCTGACAGAGCCCGAGGACTTCACCGAGTATTTTTGCAAAGTCTGGGGAAATTGCCTTGGGTGCAGGGGTTGCCTGTGGCCAGCTGAAGGTTTTGGGGCAGAAGGTGCTTGCCTGCCTTGACTCCCGGCTCTCCAGAACCAGAGCCCAGGCCAGGCCATCAGAGATGCCAGTGCTGCTCTGCAGGGAGAGGGTGTTGGCCGCCTGGGCCATTTCCCACCATGCTGAGGTGGAAAACAACATCGTGTTGCTGCAGGAGGAAAGTGCTGCACCTGCTGACACAGTGAGGATGGGGCACAAACACATCTTGGTGCAGACATCAGGTCCCACCTGCAGCCAGGCACCCGCAGAAGCTGCTCTGCCCTCAGGGCTGCTGGGGCTGCCGCAGCACTGGCACACGGGGGTCTGCAGGCGTATGTATGGATCGTGCTGTGAAAATCTCTTCTGCAGGGGGATCCTGAAGCTCCTGGGTTTGTTCTTTCTCCTCCCTGCCCCGCCTGGGCAGGTTGCAGATGTCCCCCTCCTCAGCAGGGTGCCCGCGCTGTGGCTCTGCCCGAGTGCCTGCTGCAATGAGCAGGGCAGGGAGGAGAAATCAAAGGTGGCCTTCAACAATCGCCCTTTTCCTGCCTTGAGGTCAGCCTGGTAATTGCATTCAGGAACTCACTGACCAGCTCTGTCACCTCTGAGCCGTGGCTAACTCCTAACAGTGTGAGGAGCAAATCCTGGATGAAGCAGGGAGGGCTGGAGAGGCTGCCTGGCACCTTGGTTGACCCCGATGACCCTAGTGTTTTGCTGCATTTCTGGGAGCCAGGGGTTTAATTCGAAGCTGCTCCCTGGCTGAGCCCATTTGTCTTCTTTTGTTGTTTTTTTATGACCCTGTCTGCCTCTGTCTCTCTCATTTCTTGGCGGATGCTTGGCACTGGCTGCTTCAGCAGCTTTCCGGGAGCGGTGAGAGCTGTGGGTGTTCAGCCGTAGCAGGGCCGAGTGACCTTTGTCTGGCCGCAGTGCAACTGCTGCTTCAGAGTCGAGCAAAGGCTGAAGTGCTTGAGCTTTTCCTGGAACCTGAGAGCCCTGGGATCAGGGATGTGGCCGGTGGTACCTTGTGCTCTGGCTGTGACAGCCCCGCTGAAGAGGGAGACGGTAAAATCTAACCTCTCCGTGACCTTCAGAGATGTAGCAGTGGGTTTGCAAAGCAGCTGCGTGGCCGAGGTGCCCCTGCCCAGGCCGCCAGTACCCGAAGGCAGCGCAGGCGGTGGGCAAGGCTTGTCTGGGGCAGCGCTTTGCATCCAGATCTGACCTTCTAGCCTGGATCTTGCAGCCAGAAAGAAGCATTTATTCCTTTATAGTCCTTGGAGAAAAGCACTTGAGGCAAGAGATGCGTGGGTGGTGAGACCAGGTGCGATTTGAGATTCAGAAGTGCCAGGGACAAGCAGGAGCTTCCTCCCGGTGAGCTGGAGGGACTGTGCTACAGGGTTCAAGTAAATCAGCACATTAACAGCAAGCAAGGCACAGGGGAAAGTGAGAGCCGAAATAAAAGGCTGGTAAGGAATAGATGTGATGAAAAGCCAGAGGATTAATGGCCGAGAGGGAAAAGCAGAGGAGGGCTCCTTGCCTGGGGCAGACGAGCAGGCCATGGGTACACGGTGGGGTGGGGTGGACAGCCCAGTGTGCTCTTGTCCGATCCCACGGCCGTCGCTTCAGGTTGCGTTGGTGCTGCACCATGTGTGAGGGGGTCTGCAGGGCTTCGCGCCTTCTCCAAAACCACAAGCGGTGCTTGGTGGGAGCTGTGGGGGTTTTTCACTCTGGGGTCAGGCTGGACTCACCCTGTTGGTGCCCACCACGCGGTGCTGCCCCAGGCAGACCCGACGCCTGCCTCACTCGGCCGTGCCGGGCTCTGCTGGTGACCTGCCCTTTGCTTCTTTCCCTGCAGCAACCCCAAAGTCCAGATTGAAGCAATTGAGGGGGGGGCGCTGCAAAAGCTCCTGGTGATTCTGGCGACGGAACAACCCTTGGCTGTCAAGAAGAAGGTGAGCGAGTGGGAACATTGCCAACATTGGGAGTGAGAGTGTGGGACCCTGTCCCCCGCACTGGGGGTCTTTGCTCCCCAGGGGTGCAGGACACTGGCCCAGGGTGCTGGGCCACCCCCAGCAGCCCCAGCTCGCTGGTGCTCACTGGCCCCCTGGCACTGTGGGTCTTGTCCCTGGCACGCACAGCAGCTCTGCCAGCCCTGCGGCAACAGGGCTCAGTGCTGCGGTCCTCAGGGAGGACAGGCAAGGGTCCCCATGGCAGGCGGAACGATCGGAGGCTAACAAACATGGGAGCTGACGTTTGGAAGGAGCTAATCGCTGGAGCCAGCCCCACATCCTGCCTTTGGCAGTAGCTCTGGAGCAAGGCAAGCAGCGCCGAGAGCCCCCAGCCAAATGTGCAAGGCTGTCCATCGGGCTGGGGGCTTCCCCACCACCTCCCTCCTTCCTCGCCGAACTCCCTGGAGCATGAGATCTCATTACCCTCGCTTTAACGCGTGAGGCCACCTCTGTTTACGGGCTGTAAATCATCTGGCTGCTCCCGAAAACCCAACCCCACCATTTAACAGGGTGAGCTCCTGCGGGAGGGGATTCGGCGGGGCAAGGGAACCAGCAGCTCTTTGATTCATCTTTAATGCACCCGCTTTCATGTAAACAGCGGTGAGCTGCCAGTGCTTTAACGAGCTCCCGCAAACACAGCATCATAGGCTGGGTTGGGAGGGACTTTTGAAGATCATCTGGTCCAGCCTCCCTGCAATCAGCAGGGAACGTTCTCTTCGGTCCATGATAAGAGTCCTCCAGCGAGTGAGCGACACAGGAGAGGCTGGAGAACCTTTTCGGTTTTGGCCATGGGTGTGAGGAGGCCTTGGCCAGAGAGCTGTGCCACAGGATGCTCCACGCTCAGAAGGTCCTCCCAGGAGTGTCCGTGGACACTCAATCTGGAGCTTGTTTTGGGGTGGGGAGGGCATGCAGAGGTCCTCACCAGCATCACCTGAACCCCTGAGTGCCTGTGTACAGGGAGATTCTTCCTGGTGCCCCTGAACATGTCCCGCTGGCAGCCCCTGGAGAAGAATGAGAGGGATGAGCTCAGTACTGTCCACATTCACACGAAGCCTTACAAGGGCCTCTGAGGGTTGAACCCCCTTTTCCAGGAGGATAGAGGCTTTTAAATTCTAATTCCCCTGCTGTGTATGGTGTCCCATCTCTCTCCAGGTCAGCTCCCGAGAACAGGTCAGTGCCCCGGCCCCTTCCCATGGCTCCCGCCCCAGTGGGTTCTCCACCCCGGCGCTCACAGCCGTGTGCTGCAGCGAGGCCAAAAGTGCATTTCTTCCCTCCCCCGTCCTTTGGCCTATGGTTAAAAAAGGAGACGGAGCCATCCGCCAGTTCTCCAGCAGCGGCTCATTAGATGGAAAATAGAAACCAAAGGGACTGGGGAAGACGCGGCTGTCAGCTCAGATCTGTCCACGGAGAGCGGGGCTGCCTGGTCCACCCCGGTGCGTGGAGGAGCCGGCTCCGCTCACTGGCAGGATCCCAGCCCAGCACCCCCGGCCCCACTCGGGCAGCCACAGCCCTGCCCCGGGCGGCCTCAGCCTGTCCCCTCTGCAAACCGCGGCTGTCAAAACCAGACGAGTGTGACATTCAGCCAGTTGACTCCAAATTGCCTCCCCGATGTTAACCCCGTGCCACTCAAAGCCCAGGAGGCAAGTGTGGGTGTGCTGGTGTGTCTCGCTGGTGGTGCAGGATGCTGCCCTGTCACAGACTCCGTTTTGGGGCTGTGTCCCGGGAAATGTCACGATCTTGTCCCCCAGCCATGTGGGTGCAAGGGAGAGGATGATCCCCAGACATCCAAATCACCTTGAGGGGATGAGGCTCTGCTGAGCGGTGCTGGAACCCCCCTGCCCTGTCCTTAGCCCTTAGCCGGGCTCTGTACCGAGGATTGGTGGGGGTGAACTGTGAGGAGAAGCAACGGCGTTGAGTCTGTTCAGGTGCTGCTTGCAGGTCCCTCGGGGTTATTCCTCTAGCAAACGTTGTGACAGTCCAGCTTGGAGCTTGGGTGGAAGTCACCCAACTTCAGGCAGCCTCACAGCACCGGGCAGGGTTGAGATCAAGAGAAAAGGGGACTCTTGGAGATATGCCTCAGCAAGGCAAGGTTGGAATGCATCTGCTGGGGAGCTCCACACAAGCGGGTTGGGGTGTGTTTCTTCTGTCCCCGTGGGATGCCACGAGGAGAGGCTGCACCGAATGCAGCAGCTGTGACCACCGTGCTGATGGACCTCTCCCCACCAGGCTCTCTTCGCTCTGTCCTCCTTGCTGAGACACTTCCCCTACGCCCAGCAGCAGTTCCTCAAGCTGGGCGGCCTCCAGGTCCTGAGGAGCCTCTTCAGGCAGAAGGGGATGGAGACCCTCTACGTCCGTGTGGTGACGCTCCTCTACGACCTCATTGTGGAGAAGGTGAGGAGCCGGGAGGAGGGGATGGGACCTGGCCAGGCACTCCCCACCTTCACCCCCTCATCAAGCCAAAGGGCCATTGAGCATCCTCACAGCATGAAAGTGAGAAGCAGCCGATCCAGCAGTGGTGCTGCTCCACACCCTTGGGATGAGTTCCCTCCAGCTCACAGGCCACCACTGTGAGGGATGAGTGCCTGGCAGAGCCCAGAGCGAGCTTAAATTGATATTTTTCATTAAAAGGAGACAGAAGAGCCCTTGGTGCCCAGTGGGGAAGAGGGCGGCAGGTGTGGATGGGCTGCGTGACACTCAAATAGCTTGGCTCAAAAATGATGACCTGCCATCAGCAGCTCTTTGCACTGAAGCACAAACTGCTGGGATTCTGAGCAGCTTTTTCTGCCCCTTTATTTCCTTTTCACCCCAAATCCTGCATGTCCAGTGGGGGCTTGGCAAACAGCCGTCTTGCGGGACCAGGAGAGGGGAGGTCTCCTTGGCATTGTGCCTCCTTGTCCCCACCATGTCCCATAAATCAGTGGGATAAATCAGTGGGACAGCAGGTTNGGCACTGGGGAGCTCTGGAGGGCCCTTCCAACCTCCCCCATGCTGGGATTCTGGGATTCTCCTGGGAGCAGTTGCTCTTTGATCAGGATATTCATCCATGTTCCACCACTTCCCACAGATGCTGCTTGAGGAGTCGCAGCACGGTGATCAAATAGAAGAGAAAATCCAGCAGTATCGGCAAGTCAGGCTGGTCCCGGCGGTGGTGGAGCAGGACTGGTGCATGGTCATTTCCAACCTGCTGGCCATGCCGGAGCATGACACTCGGGAGAAGGTCCTGAAGACGGTCGGTGTGCTGATGGCCTTCTGCAAGGAGCGTTACCGGGGGGACCAGGCCCTCAGCACCACCCTCAGCCTCCTACGCAGCGAGTACGAGGAGCTGGCAGCAGAGGAGCAGAGGGACGGGGACAAAGACGGCTATTTCCAGGAACTCCTTGGCTCTGTGAACACCATCATTCGGCAATTGAGATGAAAAGAGCTGTAGGTTGAGTTCGAGTCCAGATAATCTGGGGCAACAGCGTGAGTTTTGGTGGCACCAGTGTAAAAGCACTGTTGAATAAACTGTTGGACTAAACAAGGTGCCACCACGGGGCATGTGTGCCACCAGCTTCCTTATTAAAGCCCTCATATCTGGGGACACATTTTCCTTTGTATGGGATATGGCTGGAAAAAGAGAAGTATGTGCGTTTGAGGGAACAAGGTCAAGTCTCAGCTTCCATTGCATTCAACCGGATGAGTGTCCTTAGTCTGTCTGGGGTGGGAAGGACTGGGGGATGTGGGGCCCTCCTTGTTGGGCAGCTCTGCTGTGCAAAGGAAAGCATCTTGTTCGTGCCTGGCGATGGCCAGTGGTGTCCATGATCTTCCGTTTGCTTCGGTACGATGCGTGTTGGCACTTGGCCAGCACTGTTCACCTTTGCATTGGTTTGTGCTTGGACAGGAGGAGCAAGGGTGGTTTCCTTGAGATGTTGGTTGGAGGGGCTTTCTGGAGATCTCTAATCCAGCTTTCACTCAGAGCTGGACTATACCATGGTCGAGGCAGTGTGGCCATGAACACCTCCAGGAAGCCCTGTTTCACCACACGTAGCCCCACCATGGCAGCTCTCCTGCAGCCCCTTTCTGCTTGGAGGCCCAAGACCACGTCCCAGCGGTCTGGGGGTCAATGCATTGACCTAAGCCCTGGTGTGGTACAGCCAGGCGACTGCTCCTGCCATCAGAGGGGCTGACCAGCTGCTGAAGCACACACTGCCCTACAACAAACTGTTGAGTTTTTCTGCTTGCATTCCTCTTGTCTTTGGAGATGGATTCCAAGACGGCGATCTCCAGCATTGAGGCTGGCCAGGCAAGGATCTTTCATCCATGCACGCTCTCCTTGCTAGGCTGGGCAGCTCACCAGTTGCAGCTTCTCCTTCCTTTCCTCTAGGCTCACGTCCCCTTCCCTTGAAAACCCCTTTGAGGTCCTCCTCACACTGGGTGGTCTATTGCGGAAGATGTTCTGCCCACTCCACCCTGCTGCCCTCCTGGCGCGCTGTGCGTGGGGGAACCCTTTCACACCAGGCTTTTCTCTCCTCTCTGGAGGAGAGCTCTGAGATCCTGTGTCCTCAGGGCAGCTGGCAGCAGAGGTCACCCCACTGGAATTTGGGGTGTGCGGAGTCGGTGCAAGCAGCAGGGTGGTGTTGGGGGTGCGCTCATCTCCCTCCCACCCCACAGTGGTTGTTCCCTACAGCGGGACACGGGCACCGCTCTGGAACTCAGCAGCAGCCGGGTGCTGGCCACTGGCTTAGGCGGCTTCCAGCAGTTTTCCTGCCACCGCCTCCTGCCCTCGGTGGGAGCCAGGGGCTGCAGCGCTGATACCAACACAACTGCGGGAAAAGAAAGAGAGAACAAAACAAACAAGCCCAGCTGGTCTCGCTCCATTCCCTGGCGCTGAGCCGGTCCCAGCGCAGCCTCCTGGGCTTTGCCACTGCTGGTGATGTCCCCACAAAGCAAAGGCTGTTGTGTGATTTGACCCCCAGATGGGCACCTCCCTGCACCCCCGCAGCCGATCAATCCGGCCGTTTCAAGGCTGTGAGCCCTTCTTGATGCTAAAATATCTCTGACTACTGCTTACAGCATGTCAGTTGTCACTGTTCAGTAGCGGGGCTAATTATAAATATCGATTAGATTTTTTTTCTTCCTCTTTTTGGGCTTCGATTCAGGCTGCTCTGCTGCGATTAAAAATGGTTTCATTTCTTTTTATACTTCCTTTTTTTCCTGAAATGCATTTCCTAGCCAGTCCTGCTTTGTAGGTTAAAAGAAAAAAACATTAGAATCTATCTGATGGCGATGGGCAGGGCCAGTTTGGGCAGCGGCTTTTCTGCGCGAAGCTGGAACCCCAGGGGGATGCCATGGGGCCGCAGGACCCCAGCTGGCGAGCGGAGCCGGCGCACGGAGTATTGGAGCACGACTTTGTTCAGCCCTGCCTGGCCTTGCCGCTCTGGCACAGCAGGATTTACTGAGGGAGGGAAAGTTCAGCACCTACTGAAGGTTCAGCACCTATTGAAGGACTGAGCAGGGGGAAAACCAGCAGCGGGAGTGACCCAGCCGGACCAGCCCTCCTGGTTCAAGCCAAACCCCTGCTCCCTGATCGTAAAACTCTTAAAACTGTGAAGTTTTGGAGCAGCAGCTTGTTTGTTGTGGTTGCTGTGATGCCTGCGCTGGCTGAAGCTCCTGGTGAAGCCCTCAGGACACAGCTCAGCTGCCCTGGGGCCACCACGGGCATCACCGCTGGGTTGTTCCCACCTGCCCTGAGGTCTCACAGCGAGGGCTGGCTCTGGGACGGAAATGAGCCAGGCCAGTGTTCACCGTTCGCATTCCCCCGCCCCCAGTGCAGCTTTCCAACATGCCCACGGGTGAGGTGCTCCCCAGCCAAGCACCCCGGGGACGTCCACAAGTCTCGCTCTGCACCTGGGAGGGCTCTGGCCGAGGCGGCACACGCTGAGTCGTCGTCATCTCACAGGGTAAGTGCATAATGAAAGGAGGTGAAAAACCATGCAGCCCTGTGGCGCTGGGGGGCGAGGGGGAATAGGCATGTCCGTCCTTGATTTTGGAGATAAGGTCCCCCAGCCCACCCAATCCCACGTGAACCTACACACCCCCTCCCCACCTGCTCTGCCCCTCCCACGTCACCGTGTGGTTGGGGTTTGGTCACCTTGGCTCCTTTTGAACCTGGTGCATGTGCTGCTGCCACTCGCCCTGCTGGCAAAGGCAGCCTAGGGTGCTCTGCTCCCCTCTGCACCCATCCTGCCCTGCCCCTGGGATTCCCCTGCCAGCCAGGAGAGCCCCCAGGCCACCCGTCTGGGGCTGGTCTCCAAGCTGGGCAGCTGCAAAACTGGACCAGGTGAAGGGAGAGCACTGGATGGGAGCGGCCCTTGGCCCAGGGCGCTGACCTGCGGCACGGAGCCTTCACACGCAGGGAAAGCGGCATCAATTCAGTGTGGCTCTGTTCACCATGGAATGGAATTAAGAGCATGTGAAATCTGGATGAAGATTTGTCTCCTGGGGATTTCCTGAGGTTTCACTGAGACCCTTTAAAAGATGGTGCAGGTTCATCTTCCTGAGGCAGGTCTCTGCTCGTGGGGTGGGCAGGAGGGCCGTGGGGCTGCTGGGCTCGGGCACGGCCTCAGTGGGTGCTGCCATCCCACAGCAGGGTAAAAAAAAAACCAAATCCTTCCAGTTCAACAAACCTTTGGGTGTGTTTCAGGCAGGGGCTGGGGAGCAGCCGTGGCTGGCTCCCTCCCACAGCCCTTCCCTGCCCAAAGCCCCTCAGCCCCCAGCTCCTGGAGCCTCCTGATTTCATCTCCTGTGAACTGGAGAGCGATGCTGGGGAGCAGGGGGAGCTCCGCTCACCACACACCAGCGGGACCGTGGCTGAAGAGCTTTCCCACCTCTTACCCACGCGGCTTTGACAACCTGACCCGGTCGCTTTTGCTCCTCCCGGTAGAGCAGAGTGTTCCCCTCCAGCAGCCGCCACGGAGCGCAACCGCACGAGCCCTTCCCCGGTGCTTAATTACATCAAGTAGTAATTACTGTAATTCTTTTCAATTGGCTCTCTAATAAAGCTACAGCTTCACTTGTGCCCTTGCCCTGCTTGCTGTGCGGCTCAGCACCGCTGCTCTCAAACATTGCTGCTGGTTCTACGGGGAGGAGGGTTCATTAAACTCCAATGATCTGACCTGTCGGGATCAGTGTATTTATGTTTGTTTTAAACCCCTGAGCCACCTGCTTGCAGGGTCTCGGGTCTGGCACTGAACACACTGAAAGCCCCTCTGCTGCTTCGCTGGGGGTGATCCCAGTAGGAGCTGGTGCTGCTCCAGTGCTGGGCTCCTTCTGGGGGTCTGGGGTTTGCTCTGAAGTAATAATTGCCACTTCCAGCCCACCTCCAAGCCTTGCAATCAGGCTTTTGTCTACTCCTACAGCTCACAGGAACAGATTTAAGAAGCACCGTGCCTCCCTGATGCACACAAGTGACACTTCTTTCAGCAGGTACCTCCATCCCTTCACCAAGCTCACCCCTGACTGACAGAGCCATGCGTAGAGCCCACACTGGAATTCACCCAGTGCAGGAGCAGATCCCTGCCAACAGCACCCGCACAGGGGCTGGAGAAGGGCCACCAAGATGATCCAAGGACTTGGAAGCTGCCACGTTAGGAAAGGCTGAGAGAACTGGGATTGCTCAGCTGGAGAGAAGGCTCAAGGGAGGCCTTGCCACCACGACCCAGTATTTAAAGGGTGGCTGCAGAGAAGCTGGAGATTCCCTTAGTACAAAGAGTCCCATGGAGGAGACGCGGGGTGCTGTGTACAGGTTACTGCTGGGGAGGTTCCGATTGGACACAAGAGAAAGATTTTTCACTACACAGACACTCAGCCACTGGAATAATCTCCACAGGGAAGTGGTGGAGTCCCCAACACTGGACACCTCGAGGGTTCAGCTGGACAGGCTGCGGGGCCGTCTTGTCTGGACTGGGCTTTGGCCAAGAAAGGTTGGACCTGATGATGCTTGAGGTCCCTTCCAACCTGGGATTCTATGATTCCATGCAATCCAGTCACCCTGAGGGAGGGACTGGCTGACTGTCACCTTTCCATATCAGTTTTAGGGGAAAAGGGTAAAATAAATGGCTTTTCTGGCTAACATCTGCTTTCCTTCGGGATGGCCCTTACACCGCAGCTGCCTGCACACAGATTGCCAAGGCGGCCGGTCGTGGGGAGCCTGCTCCAGCTCAACCCCGTGTGCTGGGGCATCCCCAACCCAGCTGCGTGTGCGGAAGGAGATGATTTTTGAAAGCTTCTTGAGACGTTGCTGGCCTTGCACACCACACCTTTCCTGCCGCTGGCTGCTTCCGCACCTCCTGCGTTTGTCACGTGTTTGGAGTGAGGCAGTGAAGTTTCAGGTAACGACCAGGGTGTTAATTCACAGTCTGGGCACCCACCGTCCTCTGGCCCATGCGAAGGAAGAGGTGAGAAAGGCTGGATGACACGGGGACTGCTGGGCTGCCGTAGGTGTGAGCCCGCAGGTCCCTTCTGTCTCGTTACCTCGCAGCACCGTGCTGACTAAAATCGGGTGCCAAAGCCTCTGGCACCCCTCTCCCGGCCGGTGACCGAGTGATGGCATTACAGGAATGATGGAAAAGCCACAGCCACCAGCTGCGCAACTCTCCTCCCAGCAAGGGCAGGGCTGAGGAGCAGCCGGTGCACGAGCGTGTCCACGAGCTCCACCGCTCACCAGCCAGCGGCCAAAACCACCCTGCCAGCCCCAAAATTAATCCTGCAATGCTTAATTAAGGATGCTCAGTGATGTACGGTGGGATGGCACAGTGTAAGGGGGCCAGCGGGACTCTGTCCCCTGGGCTGGTGTCCTCACAGCTCCGCTCACCCGTGAGCTGTGCTCTGCTGCCCCCACTCACAAAGGTTCTGGAGGTAGGAGATTGATTGGGAGCAAACCTCAGCATTCATTGCCAGTAAATGAAATGGTTTCAGTCTCTTCAGGTTGGCTGTAACACCTCAGAATGGAAATTAGGAATCAAAACCCATCGGGAGCTTTCCACAGATGCATTGAGGTTTATGATCTTTATTTGGGGTTTATGATTTTTATTGGGGTTTCTGGCAAGGCATAACTCCTCACTTTCAGACGTGTGAAAGTGCTACCGTGCTCCAGCCTCTTCCTTCTCCACCCTTTGGGGCTCTGGGCCTTCTTGGCTGTGCTGGGTGCAGCTGGGGGGTGATATGGGAGGTTGGAGAAGTCTGATGTTTGATTTTGGGAGAGAACAGGCAGCAGATTAGGCAATGTGAATGTGAATTGTTAACTAACACTGCTGGCTGTGGCCTAAGTGGTAGAGAAGAAGGGTTGGGTTTGGGTTAATTATCTCCAGCAGCTGCTGCCCGGTTAGTTGGGAGGGGCTGGAGGTGGGGGGCCAGTGGGATGTTTGATCCCACCCTGAGTCCTGCCCCTGAGCAAGGGGAGGGCTGGGCGAGGCTGGGGGGAGCTTGTTCTCAACTTTTGTCTGTGTGGCTGGAGCAGGAGCAGTGGTGTCTTGCACACAGGTACAGCCTATCTATCCCTCTCTTTGTCTATCGTGTCACTATTCCTGTTGTTTTCTTC
>WEIS01021499.1:0-14041 GCA_013389965.1 Todus mexicanus | reverse complement strand
AAAAAAAACCAACCAAAAACAAAGATTCCCCCTCCCTAAACATTAAAAGACTGAAACCTGCCTCCCATATTCACCAACCTCACTTTGGCTCTGAGTCAGCCAACTCACGACAGACAGAATCCTGGTTACGGGCTAGCGCTGTGTTTTGCTCAGGCAAAGGGTCCTGCCCCTGAGGAGTCTGTGGTTTTCCACTCAGCCAAGAAATCTGGTCAATTGTCTGAACGTTCGTGACAAGCCACTGCATCTCCTCTGGGGGCACCGGCGCTTCCCTGGCTGGCCGAGGGGTCTGCTCAAACGCACGCAATCTCTCTGATGTCCAAGGGGTTTGTTCTGCGGGGGCTGAGGCCACTTCCCAGCTGGGCTGAAGGGTTGGCTCTGGTAGTTTCTCTGTTGTCCGGGGAGGCTGCTCTGCAGGCGTCAGCGCTTTTGCAGTGGGCCAGTGGGTTTGCTCATGCATCTGTAGTTTCTCTGTAGGCCAAGGTACCTGTCCGACATGCGTCACCACCTTCCCAGCAGACCAAGAGATTTGCTCGCCAGCTAACATGGTCCTCTCTTTCTGCTGGGGACTCAGCTCCGCGCCCGGGGCTCCTCTCTCCTTTGGTTGCGCGTTCTGGTCGACAGGTCGCAGCGCCTTCTCCGACAGCAACAACCTTGGAGCCGACGCAGCCAGAGGCTTGTCCAAGGCTTGAGGCCGAGGAGCCACGGCAGCAGCCAGCTTGTCCGATGCCTGAGGCCACAGGGCTGTCAGAGTGAGGGGCCTCTCCAGGAGCTGAGGCCGAGCCACTCCAGAGCTGAGAGCCTTCTCTGGAGGCAGGATGCGCAGGGCCCCAGAGTCGGCAGCCTTCTCCGGAGGCAGGGGCCGCAGCACCCCGGGGGTGAGCGCCTTCTGCGTGAGGGGGATCCGTAGGGCCCCTGAGCCAAAAGTCTTCTCCACAGGCAGGATGTGTGGTGACCGAGAGCTAGAAGTCTTCTCTGGAGGCAGGGGCCGTGGTGGCCCCAAGCTGGGAGCCTTCTCTGTAGGTAGGATCCGTGGCATCCCCGAGGCAGAGGCCTTCTCCGGAGGCAGAGGACGGGGTGCTCCAGAGCTGGGAGTGTTCTCTATCGCTGGGACCCGCACCAGTCCAGAGAAGGCTTCCTTCTCTGGAGGCAGGGGCCGTGGCACAGCCGATCCAGGAGCCTTCTCCGTGGGCAGGACCCGTGAGACCGGGGAGCTGGGGACTTTTTCAATGGGCAGAGGCCACAGCACCCCAGGACCAGGAGCGATCTCTGACGCTGGGACCTGCGGCACCATTGGGCTGGGAGCCTTTTCCACAGAATGAAGCTGTGGACTCTGGGCAGAAGCTCTGTCCACTGGCTCAAGGTCATCGACCACTATAGGCTCATCCACCAGCTGGGACTGCAGGGTCCCCACTGTGGCAAGAAGTCTGTCCGACAGTTGAGGATGGAGGCATTTTGTTGGGAACTCATCCAGCAGCTCAGGCTGCTGAGTCCTGGCGTCAATGAGAGACTTGGTTGATAACTCCAAAACCTCGTCGGCAGCATGAGGCTCGTCCGACAGCTGGAGCTGCAGGGCACCAGCGGTAACGAGCGACTCATCCAGCGACTGTGGAGTTCCCGGAGGAGATTTGCTCGGCAGGTGAGATTGTGAGGCGTCACTGGAGGACTCGTCCAGTGGCCACAGCACTGCATTGGTGGGAGGTTTGTCGGGCTGCTGAGGCCTCAGCGCTACAATGATGGGCTGCTTCTCTGACTGCAGCCTTAGGGACAGGGCAGCCTGGGGCTTGTCTGACGGCTCCAGGCGGAGTGAGAGGGTGGTGGGAGGTTTGTCTGAAGGCTGCAGCCGGAGCGACAGGGTGGTGGGGGGTTTGTTGGATGGCTTCAGCCTCAGTGACAAAGTGGTGGGGGGTTTATTTGATGGTGGCAGTCTCAGAGCTAGGGTGGCGGGTGGTTTGTCTGGTGGAGGCAGCCTGAGGGCCAGGGTGGTGGGGGGCTTGTTTGACGGCTGCAACTTCAGGGCTAGGGTGGTGGGAGGCTTGTCTGACGGTGGCAGCCGCAGTGCTAGGGTAGCGGGGGGCTTTTCTGGTGACTGCAGTCTGAGGGCCACAGACTGAGGTAAGCTGTCCAGAGGCTGAACGCTCAAGTCTGTGTCTGCAGGCGGCTGCTCTGGTGGCTGGGTGTCCTCACCATCAGCCAGGCCTTCTATGGGAGGCGCATACTCACGAATTTCTCCCGGCTCTAGAGGGTTAGGCCCACAGGGATCGTGTTCTGTGCAGCATAAACGTCCGTCCAGCTTGGAGATGAAGAGCATGCCTTCCCGGTGCTGTTTGCAGAAGGACCTGGGGCACATCTCGCAGAAGGAAGCTGCTTCTTTACCACACATATCACACTGATGCCACGGGCACTCCCATTTTCCTGCAGCACAGACACAGGAGAAAAGACATGCCTTAGGAGTAGTACAAGGGGAAGGGACAAGGCCCACTGCAAAGGGAGTTAAGGGAGAGTGTGAACACCCCTGTAATACTCCCATATGATTCTACATGTCCTTCTCAGTTTCTGCTGTAGCTCCCAGGTGAGGTGGGTAGTTAACAGGAACCTGCACACTCAGATGCAACATGGGTAACGATAATCATGACAAACACATGTTGGGTCAGACCAAAGGCCCCTCTGGCTCCAGCACTAACCAATACGGGTGCCTAGAGAAAAGCAGACCTCCCCTCAGATTTCACACCTCTGTCTGATTCCCACAGGCAGCAGCAGTGGTATCTGCACATGATGGACCCAATGAACTTTTAATGTAGATGCATCAGGTTCATCTAAGCCTTTGTTAATTCAGGCCAACAACTCCCATCCCTGTTTATCAGAAAGAAGTGAGAGGGCAGTGATCATGAGGGAGTAAGTTTCCATTGTCTCTGCACCCAAAGGCATCTTCCTTAATCTCTGTGAATGGCCATGATAAAAATGCTGCTCAACATAAAGCTAAGCTGCTCCTTGAGGAGCTTCACCTCCATCTGTTCACCACCAATATCGACATTATCACAGAGGAAAAAAACATTACACTTCAGACTGATTTTTGCACCTGTAGATGAGCTCACTGGTTCAGCCCCTGCCCCGTCCCACCAAGGCTGCTGCTGTCTCTACCAAATGCTTCTCATCAGTTCATGGACACAAGGAACAGCGAGACCATGTGCACGCAGGACACAGGATGCTGAGCTCCTGACAAAGAGCAGCTCCTGCAGAGCAGCCCTTGCAGAGGCCACCACATGTTAACGGTCACGAGCTGGGCAAGAGCACTTCCCAGCCTCCCTGAACCAAGCCTGCATACCCGTGGCTTTGGCTACCAGCTCTTTTCCAGGGAGGCTGGCAGAGAGTGCACCTGCAGCTCAACACCGAGCAGCTGTTGTCATTTCTCCATCAGCTTTCCACAATCCTCTCTCCTGCTGCTTTTCCCCTGGGGTTGAAGACGATACATAGCACGATTTTCCCCTCCTTTGAAGCCAGTTCAAGGCTTCTGTTCCAGTCTCAAAATACGTACACGGCTTTCCTGCGTCTCTTCCAATTTCAGCATTCTTTTCAGAGTGGGGATGTTCAAGCCCTCGCAGGCTCACAGTGCTGCAGCACAGGCTGCCGCTGCTCTCCCTGCACTATCAGCAACCCAGAGTGCCACGCTCAACACCCACTTTGGCCACTGAAAGACTCTGGGACTATTATTGCAGAGGCCATTTGTACGGATGGAAAACAAAATAAGTCAAAACCTGCCAGCATGTCGCAGGAAAGATAAATCCTATCAAACCACTCTAATGGTCTTTGACAGGATAAAAGGCCTAATGAATAAGCAGCCTCTCCAGAGACAGCCTGAAGCTCTCGTAAGTAAGACGACACAATTAGTAACATGCAAACAAGAAGGAAATTCCAATTACTCGACAGCAAAGCCCACGACAGAGGAAACATTTGAAGTAAAAAGTGCTAAACCTTTCATGTGCTGCATGATGCTCCAAGGAGTGGGCTATGAAGATAACAGTCTACGTGCAAAAAAGAGTAAAATGGCTACAACTGACTGGAAATCAGTCTGAAAAAATCAGCCATCGATGGTCTCCTGATAAACTGAGGAGGAGGGATTTCCAATGGCATCCTTCAGGAGTCTACTTTAGTCTGCATTTTAAGTTTCTGGAAGCAGAATAGCAAATAAGTTTACAGAAACGGGTAGATAATAACAAGGCTGTGAGGGACTGCAAAAATCTGGTTAGACAGGCTCAGAATTTAAACTGGGCAGATGCTCTTCCACCTACAAAGTGCAATTAAATAAAGACCAGTGCAAAGCAGGATTGCATAAGTATGAAATAAAGTAAGTACATGAAAAGGATCAAGACAAGGACTTGAGGATAATAGGGTAAATCACAAGCATTACCCAAGTATAAAAGTTATTTTTGCAAAACAAGCACAATTTCCTGATAGATTCTATGTAAAAGAAAAAACACGATTATTCTGTGGGTGTCAACAAGGCCTCAGCTGCAATACTGTTAAAATACTCGTCATCTCCATTTTAAAAATGTCTAGGTAAGTGGGGCATAGTCCAGAATAGACCAAGAATAGTAACTCCAGAAAATGAGAGCTGCAAGGAGAGGTTGTGTTTGTTTAAGCTGGAAAAAGACTAAGGAGACTGTTCCCGTATGTAAAAAAAAAAGAATAGTGGAGAAATGGCACCCCTTTGTTTTGTCAGATTAGGCAATTAGGAGAAACTTTTCAAATGGAAAACGGGAACAGGCTACAGGCTGGATTTGCCTTTGTTGGAGACTTTAAAGCCTGGGGAAACCTGCCAGGACAGTGACTACTCTTAGCACACAAAAATGGACAGAAAGGCCAATGCTCAGGAATCCCTCACCCTGAACGGTGACATTCCATAGGAATGACCTGCACTCCCAGTGGCTTTCGCATTGCTCTGTTACAGCGCTTGTTCGATGAGCAATCCAAGCTCTTCTCTATAAATAAATGCCCTATTCTCCCCAAAACTCAACACACACACGGGCACACACACACACAAGTTCTGTCATCTACACAATATGCTACTAGCCCCTTTTGCACCTTCTGCCAAGTTACAGCTAGAGGTGCTGAACGCCCAGTTCTGGCTCCCCACGACGTGCTGACAGAAACACTCTGTTGCGGTGACTCTCCTGGCAGTTACTTTCGTAGATTGCTTAGTTCTGTGTTTCTCAGCTGACCTCTCGCGTGCTCAGAAAACACCGTACTGAGCTGCATCGAGAATTACTAATTATGACAGTGCTTACGGTACCACATCAAAAGATTTGCAGGCCCCTAAACAAATCACTTCAGTGCTGCTGCCTTTATTAACCAGATTTATTATCTTCGCAAAATGCCCTAAATTACATTTCAGGAGTTACTCTACCTAAAACCCTGTCATCTAGTACTGTTGATATTCTTGCCATTTAATTCTTTAGGCACTTGATCTGGAATCAGCTTTTCCATCCTTCTGGCCTGACAGAAACCAGGCTAACTGGCCTGCCAAGACTCAGGTCAAACTTCTTCCCTTTCTGAGCACTGGTTAAACCTGAACGCTCATTAAAGGTCACAGAACACCTTCAGTAACAAAGATAAACTGAAAAAAAGAGGAGAAAACACTCCCCCCTCAACCAGATCCTTTAAGACTTGCTAATGCAATTTAAATCTTCTCCTCCATAGACATTACTTTACACCTCCTGAGCTACTAAGAAACTAGAAACTGTTTTATCACTCATGCAGGGAGCCTATTTTTTTCTCTGCACACAACCAGAAGTAGGTTTTTTTAATATTTTTTCTTTTTATTTCAAATTTCTGCCCTCCTTTCACCACAAACTAGAATATATGCTTTGATACTGCTCTCTTCCGTAATTATGAACTCATGGCTATTCAGATATCTAACATATTCTTCTCTAACTCACCATTCAACTCAATTATTTTCTTCAATTTTGGGAAAACGGTCAGTCTGAGGAACCAATACCTCAGCTGTTGTTGGGACTGTCTGCCAGGCCCCAAGAATGGGCTCAGCTCAGAAGCACTGTTTCTTGGACAAGGACCAGCTCCCCCTTCAGCAATTAATTCATCTTTTTGCAGTCACGATGGGGTACAGGGCTGTGCTGTGTGGGCCACAAGGTCTGTTCAAGTGAGGAAGATTTCTCTGAATTTTAAGATGCTGTGAAGCGAGTGCAAGGTGATGAGCAGCACCTCGAGACAACGCCGTGACCCAAGCAGAGCCCAGCTGTGCGGAACACTGACCTGCAGGTCTCTTGGTCAGGTTGAGGCAGTCCGCGTGGTACACCTTGGGGCAACCTGGCTTCTTACAGGAAACTAGCTGCCCTCCGTCCCCACAGCTGAAACACTCGTCCTCTCGCTCCTTCATCACCTCCGCCTGCGACCTGCGCTTCATCTGTGGCCGTCTCTTTAGCTTCTTGGACTTTTCCTCGGTGAGGTTGGGCTGGCTCTGCNAGATGTGTTTTTGCTGTTACCTCCCCAGGAGTGTACTCTGGTGTATTGAATCTCTGAACATCAGCCCCTTCCCACTTCTGCTCAGCTACTCCTCTGCAACTGCCCCATCCTCTCCTTTTCCCACTCCAGTGACATCAGACATCTTTGTGTCATCACTACAGCTGTTACCAGTAGTAATGAAATAACCACAACAGGTTCCAAGATTGGCATCTAAATGGCTTAAGTGGTCTCTTCCCTGGCCTAAGGCCTCCTCCATCCCTGCCCCCCTCCTCCCAGAGCTAGGTCCTCAGGCCACTCCTACCCACTCAGCACAGATCCTCTCCAGGCTTCCCCTCCCACTGCACCAAACACTCAGCTCCGGAAGATGTCGCTACCTGTTCCCAGTCAGTGATCTTATCAAAGCACTATCAATGTGGTTCATCTGCACAGATGGGAGCTCAGTTTTACACCATTTTCCACATATCCTCATGTGCAAATGTGTTCTCCACACAGAACACCCTCTGTGTGCTGAGACGATGCCAACAAGGCACTTTCACATTCTTATTCTACATAAATAGTGGACACTATTTTCTCCTATCGACATTAAAACCAAAACCACCCAAACAGCCTTCATCTCCAGACCTACAATTCCCGAATTCAGGAGCAGTGGTTATCCAGCTGTCCTGGCAGGCAGTTATCCCACTTGATTGTTTCCTTCCTCCTCACATGTGGATGTTTCTGCTCTCATACCATCATTCCCAGTGACAATGGGCACCAGTCAGGCCTTTCTTCTCATTGAAAAAGCAGGCAGTGAAATCACTCCACCTAAGCTATTCCACCTATTCCCAGCGTCTAGTACCTCAGCAGCTAATTACAAAGAGAACAGGAGAAACCTTTCACAGCTAATTTGAATGTCTAAGCAAGGTCTAACAGCTGGACTAAGCGATTCCCACTTGCTCCCTGCAGTACAATAGACTCCCAAGCATTCCTCCTCAGGCCCAGTTAGAAAGGTCACTTCTAAGAGTGAACTTGAGCATTACCAGCCAAGTTTTGTCGTACTGTTCCCTTCAGGAAGCTAAAAAAAAGCATCTATTGAGATTAAAACAAACAAACAAACAAAAGGTACTGCTTTCTCGGGTATTGTTTCTTAGCCCGTCTCATCAAGATGGAATGAGTCCGCTCAGGCATCACAATGGAATATCAATGCCAACTAAGAGGCACCTTTCTCTGATTTTTTTCTCTGCCATTTCAGGGCAAAACCAACAGTCGAAGCATGTATAACAGAGGAGCTGCAAAAATCATGCAAACTTTAAATAGCAATGTAAAAAAAGAACCAAATACATCAGATGTGTAATTCATCTCACCTGCCTGAATACATCTTTTTTTTCTGTCATAAGCTAATTTTTCTGCAGAATGAAGCTCTCTGGAGAATTCACTATATATTGATGGGGCTCAACAACTGTGCTGCTGGAGCTTCTAACCCTGAACCGTGGGTAAGCCAGCCGCCAGGACCCGCATGCCAAGAGCAGAGGCATTACAGAGTGATTTGGTGAAGCTCTTGAAAGAGACCAACAGCTGAGACATAGATCTAGCTGGTGACAGCTGGGAACTAGGCCAACTGCTCCTGTTATTTCCTTTTCCCAGTGAGAACCAGCTCACACAAGGAGGTAATTGAAATCAATTCCTGTTACTGCAACATTGCAGTTACAACATGAAGCTCTCAGAAGTCAGTGAATTCTAAAAGCCAGTATTTTTTTCTACTTCAGATACGGCAACTTTCTCATTCGTGTCTGGTGTGTGCACTTTGGCTGCTTAACCAAAACAAGGAAAAAAAAACCCACCTCAAATCAGGAACTTTCTTACTGCAGTATAGAGGGTGGTGTAGAAGCCTTGTGGCACTAAAGCTACTCCAAGTCTGAAGCAATGTAAGTTTGCTGGCCTTCCATATATGCTCACAATTTACTCAGGTCTTTACTTTGGGAAATGGGCTGAGTTGTGGTTTCTGAGTTATACAATGGAAATCTTTCCCAGGCTAATTTCCTTTAACGTGATGCAAATTGTCATGCTAGTAAACAGAAAATTCTGGAGAAAAATCCTTTCATTTACACTTTTGTCATAACAGATGATTATTGTCATTACAGCAAGAACTCAGGTGTAAGAACGTTGATATTGAACTCATTTCAAGCAGTGTTTTCATGGCCTCACAGAAACTGGATCACCGTTCCTGAGATGTCTGCAACACATCTATGCAAAGAGGCGATTTGGAAGAACAAAAGCTTAAAGGAGGCATCGTACCTTTGGCCGTACTCCGAGGAAGCCACTGCAATTCGGGGCACCGCATTTACAAACTGTCTTTCCATTTCCCAAACACTCTAGATTGTAGTTGAACGTCAGCTCAGTCCCTGGCACAAAAGCAGATCAAAAGCAAGCAAGTTGTAATGAACTCTGGAGGGGGAACATCCTACTGCTGCAGTAAAAGCACTTTTGAAATATAACGACACAAACGACTGTGACAGCTACACGAGGATACCGACTGTTTATCTCCCCACAGGTCTTGGATTGAAAATTCAGTGCAATTGCCCACTCCTACCACATACTACAGCCAAAAGAGCATTCGACCCCAGGCTGCAGCAAGCTTAGCTCCATTTCTTGAGCCTGGAAATTAGAACTATGAACCTCCACTTATTCCATGGTTGTATGTGTTTCATTACGCCAGTGCCGGTGTTAAGTCTCACAACTCCTTATGTGAAAATAAAAATTAAGGATCTTCCCAGGGAGCTACAAACCCTCCCCTTTCCTTACAAAAACACTCCCACGCTTTTAACTGCAGGTGCTGACAGAGCGGGGTTCTTACCAGCTTTGATATTTACAATTGCGAAGAGCCCGACGCGAGTATCGCCGTTCACACACCATTTCTGAGTCTCACAGTTGGGCTGGCAGCAATGGTTCATGAACCGAGCGTAATTGCCCTTTGGCCCAGCATCAATGATGCGATCCTGGAATTGAAAACAAACAAAGAACAACCACCCTCAGAAAAACACATTTAATAAACTGTCCTGGTCAAGCCACTGCAGCACAGGTACCAGTATATCAGGAAAGCATTAGTTGGTAGTGAGAAGTGTTGATGACAAAGGCATCTGATAACACCTGCAAAGTACCTGAGTTCGTGCAGGTGTTTTAACCAAGGCTAAGAGAGAAGTGCTGCTGTGTTGCCTGGACAATCGACAGACACCCAACTAGTTTCCACGCACTGGTGTCTCTGGTCAGGGCTGGCAGATCATACGGCAATGCAATGAGACATCATCATCTTCCTCTTCAGACACACGGGCTCCCGAACAGGCAGGAAAGCACTACTTCTGATTTTGGGGAAGTTCTCTCTCCCTGCGGTGTCAGTACTGGATAAATACTACACCACCACACTTCCAAGGCAGCACTTGTGGTTCCAGACCCCAACTTCTGCTTAGAAGCAAAACACCAGTTCCTATTTCTTTGGCATCAATGTATGGAAGGAGAACAGGAACAGCAGGTAATGGGTGATACACGCTTCTGTACAGCACGTTGGTATTTGTTAGACTGAGCTGGAAAGGAGAGGGCAGCTGCAACTGAGGCTTGTTTTGTAACAATGAGGGAGATATTAACACTTGGTTTTGTCCCTGCTGCCGCTCATCAGCCAGACAAGAAGAAGACAGGGTCAGGGTGAATTTCAATCAAAAAGAGAACTAGAAAGCAGCCACATTGTTAATCTGTCCAACGCACCTGACAGCTTCTTCCCAAGCCAGCTTTCACGGTTCCCTTCTAATCTTTCCATGGTTGAGTAACAAAGCGTGGAAAACAGCTGACAAAACTACTTGGAAAGCCAGGAGCTCCTGCCAACAACGTGGCCTCTAGAACCCACTGTGGAGCCTTTGGGTGTGACTCTACCCCTCTACTTAGATCAGCAAAATCTGGGATCTGAACCTAAATGAGGGTCTCACTGTGCTTGATGCTTGTACACTTGAGGACTGATGCCCCTTCTGGAACACACCAGCCCAGTTCTGGACTCTTCAGGGTTCAGATGCTGGGCAGGGTCCTGAGGTTACAAAATTCAGCATTATGCTGAAGCAGGATTGATGATCCTCAGACAACTGCACTAAGATAACTGCCTCCCACTTCTGAACAAACACCAATGGTCAGTTCAGATGTTGCTCCCAATCCTAATATCCACTGAACAGTCCATTCTTTTAGCCTTGTCTTTAACGGAAATGCAGACCAGTCCATTAGCAACTCTAACGACTTTTTTCACTTGCTGAAGATGCCTATCAGCCCTTCCTTGCAATCACTTTACTTCTGTCTAGGATGCTGGCAAGAGAAATTCCTTCCACATACCTTATCCAGTGTCAACATGTAGAAATTGGTGATGTCATGCTCCTGAGCATAGCGGATTCGGGCTCGGCATTCCTCTTCATCAATTAGCTCCCCAACATACTCATTAACAAATTCACCCTGACAGAGAGAAAACAAGCTGTTAAACTAAGCCGAATTCCCTCCAGGACAAAGGGACATCAACCTTTGTGCTAAAACTTAGTTCCCATTTCCTTTGTGGAAACCTTTTCATAAAAACCTTCCTCTGTGCTTTGCAGCCAGTTTGACCTACAACCTTCACTAAGAGCCCTGCATTCATTTCACGCACTCAATAAATATCTCAAAGTAAATTAAATAAAGCAACAGTGGCCATCAGAGTATAGTTTGTGCTAAGGAAAGAATTAACATTCAGGGACAGCACCAGGTAAACCACGAGAGCAGCTCTTTGCTGCAAAGCTCAAAGCACCATCGAACTGCATTCCAGCTGGAAACGATACTCCTTTGGGGACCAAACACACTGAGCAGCACGATGCACCTCAGGCACTTGCTCCTGCAGGGAATCTGTGGAGTTGCCCTGCAGGAAAGTACTGCAGAGACTGTACCTCAACTGTCAAATGGAACCCCAGCTCTGCTCCACTGGGGCTAACGGGTGCCTCTATTACATAACTGAGCTTTCTGTTTCCAGACTGTCTACTGAAAGTGAAACACAACAGGTGTGTGAAACAGTAGGGAAATCCTCTAACCTCTATCACAGCAGGCAGCAGAGCCTGGACAGGACAGACTCACATCTTAACTTCTGCTATCTAGCCTTCCCCCCAGTATGTTGTCCCTACTCTTTTTTCAGACATTCTTCTCCTACTATGCTGTGTCCTCTGCCTCATTTCACCCTTTTTTAGCATTGGGGTTTTCTTTGATTTAACATTCCTCCTTCTTCATTCATCACAGATATGTGTCCACCAAACTACTACTCTCTGGATTTAAAAAAAACACAAGTGTTTTAGCTGGTGATACCAGTTTCAGCAATAATAAATAACTCTGGTTTCAGATTCTGATACAAGGTTCTCATGCTGGCAAACTTGGCTATCCAAGAATAGTGGGGAGGTACAATCACTGTTCCCCATCTGGAAATGTTGAGCACTGTGTTCAGGCCAGTTTCTGGTGTACTCATAAAGCCCATACAGGCAGACAGATGGAGGAATCATCTTTCTTACCCTGTGGGACACCAACACGCAAACCATTTTCTTGGTTAGCTGAGCCAAAAAAACATTCTTGCCAGGACTGGAAAAGTTAAATTCATCCATTTCTTTCCTAAATGGCATTCTACGGCAAGAAATCTTCTTCACATTATGGAAGTTCTCAATTTTTCGAATTTATTGAAACCAACATTGAGTAAGAGAGAAGCAGCAAAAGAAAATTACATGCAGAAACAGAGTACGTACCTTTCTGATGTCTGTTTTGGCTTGCAAGCCCCAGCCCCGTGCCAGCGTGCGGAAAATCTGTACCTCAGGATACTGCCTCTTGGAGAAACATTGGTTCTGGCAGCGCTCCCCAGCAGGGCAGACCAGGGGGTGGCATTCATAGAGCAACATGCGATTGATGCATTCAGAGTCCAGGCCGCAAGGGTTTTCATCTGTTGGTTTGCAGTTGCAACGTGGTATCTCAGAGAGGTCTGCAGTGAAGATCTGCACCTTCCCCACCGGCCGATTCACCTTGAATGTACATGAAGGACATTAGCTCTTAAGAACAACAGGCTTTCCTGAGAGTCACTCCTGTACTCAACCCTTGCCTATGAGCTGACAGGCTGCAGGGCAAGCTGGTTACAGCGAGGGGTAGAAGCCATGAGTACAGGCAGGTATGTACTTTTGGGCACACCATTTCAAGAGATGTACGGTTATAGGGAGGAGCAAGGGAGGATGCAGGTACCCCATTACCATCAGCTGGTGCCGTGTGTATTCTGTGACCCTGGAGTGAGGAGAGGCTGCCAAGCGTCCCACTTCCATCACCACAGTACCTACATCCAGCCCAGGTGTCCCAGCACTTTCATTAGGTGCACACCATACCTGTGACCGACACCAAACCATTTTCTGCATGAAACAGCACCTTCTCCAGTCTGAGTGTCAGGTCCTTTTCCTCACAGCCCTGGTTTTGGACTTGTCACCTTCAAGCGGTTTGTGCTCCCAGCTGTCACCAGGGGGACCAAGGCAGACATGCCCGTGACAAGAGTACAGAGGGCCTACCTATGCATCGGGCCACAAGCTGTTGGCTCCCTACCCAACTGTCCTGTAGATGTGAATGAAAGAAAAACCAGACAAGGCTGGGGTTGGAAGGCCCAAAGATGAGCTCAGAGTTAAGCCAAGGAGCTCTCTAAAAACCGCTCCAGAACGAAGCAGAGCGCAGCACCAGGTGGAGAAGCGACTGGCGTGTCTGTGGCATGAGCAGGGTCCTTTGGTTTTGGTTAAAGGCAGTGAACGCTGAAAGGCAGGCAACAGAGAGTCAGGACTTCTGAGAGACACTGAACAAAAACTCCTTTCTGTTCTTTGCCCGGGTGAGCAATACCATCAGCTCCCTTCCCTCTCCCAAGGCACAAATGGAGGGGATCATTTAGAAAACCCCCCCACAATTTATCTGTTCCCACCCAATAAGCAAAGCTTTGGTGCTGGCAGCCTGCCTGAGGCTGGTCTAGCCCCGATCCTCCTCCTTTGTTTAGAAGTAAACCGTGCAGAACCCCTCAAGTAATCTCTTCAATAGTTTCCCCTTCCTCCTAGTGCTGCCTCCTATTTGCGACCTTCCTTGTCACTCTTACGTTCTCCTCTGCTGTATCCTATCTCATACTCAGGTTGTTCGCTCACCACCTTGTTAAGAGTGACAAGACTCACATTATGAGGACCATCCATCACTGGGCAGGCAGAGGTGTCCTTGCTAGCTCTGGCACTACCACCCCAAGCAACCACAATGTCTGAGTGTGGTGCCTCTCTCAGCACCCACACATGCCCAGCAGGTCCTGTCCTACTCTGAGGCACTGCTGGTACAAAACCAGCTCCAGAACAGGGTGATGCTTGGACAAGCCACAGCCTTCACGTGATGGAGGACCCCAGGGGTATTTTGCAGCAGTTCCTCATGCTGGTGCTCCTTGGGATGGACCCCAAGGTGCTGATATCCTTAGAAGACCAGGACAGGAGTGAACACAGCCAATTTCAGCCTTTCCGCCCTGAAACCTTCTCCAGTTCACTGTGTGCTCCTGCAA
>WEIS01021481.1:6248-19185 GCA_013389965.1 Todus mexicanus | reverse complement strand
CCCTCCAACACAGAAGTCAATCCTATGCAACCTGCCATGATACATAAACTCAGGAAGATCAGAAGGACTTAACCCATAACACCAAGTGCAAATAATACAGAAAGGGGTTTGAAACTGTGTTTTAAATACCAGTTTTGCTGCTACTCTGTTCACAACAGATTTAGAGTTTTAATGAAAGAATACTTTCTTCCTGTTGTAAAGATTGTTCAGTGTCAATCTGTAATTTTCAGGGTTTTTTTTCCCCAGAAATGCTTTTTAAGTGAATTTGAACAATGTCCAACACTGAAAATAGAAACATTTAATGTTGGACTCCATGTTCAGATTGCTAATGATCATACAAACTAATAAGTAACTTATTTGGCATCTACAATGATAAAGCTACAAAACGAGCAAAGCTTCAAAGATTTCTAAACCCACTCGACAAATGATTTGCAGACTAGAAATTTCTCTAGAGATTGACTTCCAAAAGTTAATGACTTTCAAACAGCAGGAAAAAATGAAGTCAACAGACTGAAGCTGTTCATTAAAAGTCATTTGTTCAATTCTAATCTTGATTTGGTCATCAGCTCTCCGCTGGCTTGTAAGGCGGTCAAGCCACGCAAACAAAGTGCTATTTGTTCCCATAACAATACTGAACCCTTCGATGGCATTTCTCATCAGCAAATCTCGAAGCATTCTGCAAAGAAGGACAGCTTTGTCGTCCTCAACTCAGATCGGCAAATTGCGGCTGTAGGATAATTGCAGAGCCAGAAATAACACTTCCGAGTCCCAGGTTAATGGCCTTAGTAACAGCACAGGGCATTTGATTAACGCAGAAGACAACCGAGGTCGAGATGGGCGAGTTCAGAATTGCAACTTCTGAACCGCTGAAAATGCAAAGAGAAAAGTGGAACTGGTAAAATACAGCAAATTAATGAGTGCTTTAAGCTGGCACTTAAGACTTGAAGCATGCTATTAACTCCTTCCGTCCACAGATATGCCTGAAGGCTTCACATCAACAATCCTGCATCAAGAAAGGTTATTAAGCATGTGCTTAGAGTTATTACGGTACCCTAAAAGTGTAGCATCCAATTGAGTTCAAATATTTTTTTGTGTCTATCGAAAAAACACGTTTCGGCTGGAAAAGGCAGTGTATAGGATTAAAAGCTGTTAAAATGTATGCTCAGAAAACAGAATTTTCCTCCAAAGAGACTAATGAGTTGGAATTATCTCTCAAGACTTTTACACATGGGCCTGTGCTGTGAAACGGGTGATGGGTTTGTTGGGAGCTAATGTTTATGGGTCAAAATTAGAGAGGGCAACAAGGAGGACACTGCTGTGGATGTTCGCTACCCGCCACCCAATCAGGAACTGATGGGGGTGTTTGTTATACACCACTCGATCAAGAATTGGAAGCGGATAAAGCTTTATTCAGCTTTCCCAATCAAAGGTCCTGGTCATCCTGGGGGACTTCAGTCACCCTAACGATTATCTGTTGAGATGGCAACAGGTAGCGCAGAAGCAATCACGATTTCATGTGCCCATCAAAGACAATATTGATGCTGAACTTTAGGGGAGTGATTTGGCTTGCTCAGGGAACTAGCACATGTAATGTCATGAATGACTGCAGAAGGGCACAGGGAAGCTCCTTGATCTTCATGGAAAACCTTCTTAAAGTATGAGAACAATCTCCCCTCATGTGTGGGAAGCGGAGCAGAAGTGGCAGAAGGCTGACTTGGCTGAACATGGAATCCCTGACTGAGCTCAAACACAAAAAGAAAGTGAACAGAAGGTGGAAGCGGGGTTGGGCTACCCAGAAGGACTGCAGAAACCTTGCCCAGACCACAGGGACAGTATTAGGAAAGCCAAAGCCCAGGTGGAGCTGAAACTGGCAAGGGATGGTATGGCCAACACAAAAGGTTTACCCATAGGGACATCTGCAGCAAAAGACCAAGGAAGATATGGGTTGCTCCTGAATATGTCTTTGTCCGGAGCAGGGAATTCCTCGCTACAGTAGAGAAAGATTTTGTTAGGGACCACTTAATCAAACTGGGCCTACGCAGGTCTATGAATGTGCAGGAAACAGGCTGACATCATTCTGAGGCTGCTCTTTGTCTTTGAAATATTGTAGTAACTAGAGGATCCTTTTCATGACTGGAAAAGGCAACTGTCAGGGCTGTCCTCTAAAAGAGCAAGAAGGAACAAAATATACCAACATTTAACTGTCCAGTGACCCTCGCCTCAGTCCCTAAGAAGATTACAGAACAAATCTGTTTGAAGGCAATCTGTTTAACCATTTAACATCTTCGTTACCAACTCGGACAATGAGAAGAAATACACTTGCAGCAAGTTTCCAGATAACACAAGACCTGGGGAGCAGCTGACACACTGGAGAGCGGGACTGCCATTCGGTAGCACCTCAACAGGCTGGAGAAGTGGGCTGATAGAAAGCTTACAACATTTAGCCAAAGCAGACATGAAGCTCTGCAAATGGAAACCCACGGTGCAGAAAGTGGCTCTGGGGAAGACAGCCTGGGGGTTGAGCAGGAGTTGGCTACGACAGTGATGAACGCCAACCACACACTGGGTTGCACTCGCAGGAGCACAGCCAGCAGGTCAAGGGAAGCAATTATTGTTCTCTATTCAGCCCTTGTGAGACGGCATCTGGAACAGAGTGTCCAGTTTTGGTTTCCCCGTTACAAAACAGACACTGACAAACTGGCAAAAATTCAGCAGCGAGGACTGAGATGATGAGGGCCATGAAATGATGCTGCAGCACATAACTTCTGAGAAGAGGTTGGGAGAACTGCATTTATCTAGCTTGAAGAAGAGCAGGCTAATTACTGTTTTCAACCAGACAATGCCCTGAGCAACCTGATCTCACTTCAAAGTTGTATCTACATTCAGCAGCAGGTTGGACCTGATGACCTGCAAAGGTCCCTTCCAATTTCAATTATTCTACTGTTTTAATGCTTTCTCCTTCACTTGTATTTATCACAGGGCATTCACTTGTGAAGTAGCAGTTGGAAACAATTATTCTGACTTTGTGCAACGTNGCTCAGGGAACTAGCACATGTAATGTCATGAATGACTGCAGAAGGGCACAGGGAAGCTCCTTGATCTTCATGGAAAACCTTCTTAAAGTATGAGAACAATCTCCCCTCATGTGTGGGAAGCGGAGCAGAAGTGGCAGAAGGCTGACTTGGCTGAACATGGAATCCCTGACTGAGCTCAAACACAAAAAGAAAGTGAACAGAAGGTGGAAGCGGGGTTGGGCTACCCAGAAGGACTGCAGAAACCTTGCCCAGACCACAGGGACAGTATTAGGAAAGCCAAAGCCCAGGTGGAGCTGAAACTGGCAAGGGATGGTATGGCCAACACAAAAGGTTTACCCATAGGGACATCTGCAGCAAAAGACCAAGGAAGATATGGGTTGCTCCTGAATATGTCTTTGTCTGGAGCAGGGAATTCCTCGCTACAGTAGAGAAAGATTTTGTTAGGGACCACTTAATCAAACTGGGCCTACACAGGTCTATGAATGTGCAGGAAACAGGCTGACATCATTCTGAGGCTGCTCTTTGTCTTTGAAATATTGTAGTAACTAGAGGATCCTTTTCATGACTGGAAAAGGCAACTGTCAGGGCTGTCCTCTAAAAGAGCAAGAAGGAACAAAATATACCAACATTTAACTGCCCGGTGACCCTCGCCTCAGTCCCTAAGAAGATTACAGAACAAATCTGTTTGAAGGCAATCTGTTTAACCATTTAACATCTTCGTTACCAACTCGGACAATGAGAAGAAATACACTTGCAGCAAGTTTCCAGATAACACAAGAGCTGGGGAGCAGCTGACACACTGGAGAGCGGGACTGCCATTCGGTAGCACCTCAACAGGCTGGAGAAGTGGGCTGATAGAAAGCTTACAACATTTAGCCAAAGCAGACATGAAGCTCTGCAAATGGAAACCCACGGTGCAGAAAGTGGCTCTGGGGAAGACAGCCTGGGGGTTGAGCAGGAGTTGGCTACGACAGTGATGAACGCCAACCACACACTGGGTTGCACTCGCAGGAGCACAGCCAGCAGGTCAAGGGAAGCAATTATTGTTCTCTATTCAGCCCTTGTGAGACGGCATCTGGAACAGAGTGTCCAGTTTTGGTTTCCCCGTTACAAAACAGACACTGACAAACTGGCAAAAATTCAGCAGCGAGGACTGAGATGATGAGGGCCATGAAATGATGCTGCAGCACATAACTTCTGAGAAGAGGTTGGGAGAACTGCATTTATCTAGCTTGAAGAAGAGCAGGCTAATTACTGTTTTCAACCAGACAATGCCCTGAGCAACCTGATCTCACTTCAAAGTTGTATCTACATTCAGCAGCAGGTTGGACCTGATGACCTGCAAAGGTCCCTTCCAATTTCAATTATTCTACTGTTTTAATGCTTTCTCCTTCACTTGTATTTATCACAGGGCATTCACTTGTGAAGTAGCAGTTGGAAACAATTATTCTGACTTTGTGCAACGTTTTCAAATGCAATAAAAAAAAAATCCCATACATATTTGAGATGTATCCAACTGCAGGTGAAAACTATCATGGCCTGGAAGCCAGTCAGCTGAAGCCAATTAAAGCATGATCAACCTCCCATGACACCAAAATGCCTAATTGAACTTCAACCCTCCGTGCGAGACAGCAATTTTCTCTTTCTCCACAAAAGCCCCAAAATGAGGGGTTCACTGCTCTGCGTCTCTGTAAATCAAGATCATTATCAAAACATAACGATCAAAACAGGAGACGCCTGCATTGATTAAAATAATGGGATTCCACCCTCTAAGAAGAAAAAAAACACTTCCCGTGCAAAAAAGACGACCTCAGATGTTTAGTCACAGACACCCACTTTTTCCCTCCTGGCAAATAAAGAACGTGAGCAAGTGACACACATGCATATTTAGAATTAAACTTCAAAAGTAAGCGGTTGGTTAGCACAACGTGAGAAAAACCAAGATGTGTTTGAGTGAACAGCTATGGTCTAACAAAACCTGAGCTTAGTTTTAAAAAATAAGAGGAAAACTAAAATGTCCGTTGTCTGAAAGACATAAACTTCCACTGGAAGTCAATTTGTATTTATAGACACTGAATAATGCACTCATTACTATTCAGTCTCATTACTGTTCATTTTGCAACCATCACAAAAAAATATGGTGACTGACTGACAGCTTTTAAAATATTTTTATGCCTGAAGAACCAAAATAGCTGAAAGAGATCTGGAATTCTGAATTTTAAAAAAACTGTACAGACTGCCAAAACTATAGTAATCTAATCTTCCCTTAAATCCTTTTTTTGTTTTGTTTTGAAGTTCAAATCTCCCCAATCTTCTCAGTTAATTTGAGCAATCCTTTTGCTCTTCTTTTTTTTTTTTTTTTTGAGGGGGAGGGGGAAATTATGTTTCATTTCTGTTTGGCTTTCCTAAGCTGTGAAAATCCCTGTATATCAGAAAGCACACAAGCAACATTTTCCCCTAATTAGTCCATAAAAATGCTAATTTTTCTAATGAATCAGATTGAAATATCACAGGGGTAGGTAATAGCGCAAATACGGAGTTTGCTTATGGGGTAGGCTTTCAGACCCATTTTGCTAATCACCGCCACAGCACTGGGGCGACTCACCAAGCTGATATTATAATGAGGTTAGAGAGGCAAAACACGCTCATCTTAATTTTTTTGTGCAAAATAAAGACATTTGCGTGCATGTGCACTCACGGCAACCGTGCGCTCATTTAGAGATGTGACGAAAGCCAGACCCTTGGTATCTACCGCCCAGCTCCCAGCTGCAACGTGCCCTCCCATCCCCATTACAAGCAGAGCTCCTCTGCCTGTTTACTCAAGCTGAGGATGGGACCATAAATCTTTATTCTGCCCAATTTCTCTGTTAATATAATCCATTTCTGAAACCGATACAATTCTGTCTTTTTTTTCTTCATGGGCCAGTAGTTAATAATGTCACCAGTTGGAACAGTACAAGCCAGAGAGACTGGAATCGTTGTCTCTCTGCCCCACAGCATCTTTCTCTATTTTTTTTCCTCGCATTTACACTTTTGCTCCTGCCTTCTGTGCTGGCACATACTAAAGCACTTGTATCCAAGCCGCAGATCTAGGAAGGAGGGGTCTCTTTTTTTTTTTTTAAAGTTAAAAATCTAGTGGAATCAATGAGTTCTTAGAGGAAATCTCATAGGGCCTGACCTTCAGGGTGGCCTTTTACTCTCTAAACCCTGTGTAAAACAGCAGCTCTGCCAGTCAATCCTTCGTAAAAGATTTAAAGAAAGGGGCCGTTGCCTATTGGTGGCACCAGAAATCTAAGCAGGAATTAAGCGGCATGAAAAAAAAAAAGCCTTTAAATTCAACTCCTCGTTCTCCCAGAGCTCTCCATATATTCTTTATGGCCCTGTGCTCCCTTATCCCTTTGATCATTTCATATTGAAGCAGTCTCTTGTTTAATACGTAGCTAAGATGACTGCATGATAACATCAAAACAGAAGGGAACATAAAGAACATGAAAGAATACGAAGTCAATGGCTTCGCCAGTCTCAATACATAAACAGGGCCCGTTAAAAGCCGCGGCATTACAGGGCCGTCTTTATGCTCTCACAAAGCCGCACGCCGTCTTAAGACCAACTACAAACTGAAACTAATGATTAAAACCACTCTGGGCTTGCTTTCTTCTGCTCTAATTGTTGTTCACTTGCCTCGAAGGGTCTAGACCTGCAAAGCCAGCACCTATCTTTGTGCTTCATTCCAGAAGCCCATCGCACCAGCTGATGTAACCTGCTTTCTGTTAGTAATCAGGATTTCCCAGCCATGGTTTCCTCAACACATAGAAGCCGTGCACATCCATAAAACTTGGTCCACCATCATCCTTACTACAGAGCTCCAAGCATGCTCTAACCCGTTCCAGAGGTATTTTTGACAAGAAGCAAAAAGGGAGAAGAGAATCATAGAATACAAGGTTGGAAGGGGTCTCTTGGGGATCGTCTAGTCCAACCTTCCAAGGTAAAAAGGCTTCATTCAAATCTCCCTTGTGCTCCTTTAAAAACATTAACCCAATTCAAGAAAAAACCAAAAATAAACAGAACCTAGTAACACAAGAAGTTGTCTTCTCTATTCCGAACATCACCTTGTTTTGGTGTTTACATCAAATTACATGGTATGTTCCAGAGGCCAGACAGGCAGAAAAGTTGATGCCTACTCTCTAGGACTCATCTCACACTTGGTTTTCATACTGTATTTCTTGGCTGCTTACACTCACGCTAATCTGCTAAAATCACTTCACCCACTCGGAAGGCAACATATCCCTTGTATTCCGTTCTATTATTCATCAGACAACCACGATGGCAGCTCCATGACTGACTGCTAATTATCCTTTCCCCCTGGATGTCAGAGAGCTACATTTTCGGCAGCAATTTATTCCTCTTCCCATAGAGTCATGAGGTGGAAGCTGAGACCTATTGAAGTCAGTGACAAAAGCCCCCTTGACTTCAATTGTGTCAGGAAGTCATCTTTTAATGGAAAGAGGCCTGTTTAAGTGTTATTTAGTATATGATGTCAACACTTGGAGATAACGACTGACACAAGAACAACACGCACGTTACCAGTGGTGGCGGGATGGGACCCAGTACTGAAAGGCTCTGCATTCTGTCAAATTCCTGTCTCAGGACCAGACAGGATGGTGGTGTATTCATATTTCAGGTGCCAAAAACAAAGAATAGTCTCGTGTCTGGTCAAGCCCTATGCACACAACATGGTCTGGAGCACCAGGAAACAGCAGTACTCTGCCAGTGTGGTGGATGTGTCTCATTTGTTTGCTGGGCTGGATCCACATAGCAGCTTTTTTCCATCTAGTGTTTAACAGGGAGATAGAATCCCTGTTTACAAAAGCAGTTTGCAATAGCTACAGCATTATAAATTCACAGCGTATACAACTCCTGAACTTCTTTAGTAGAGACAATGAATGAGAAGGAAAAGGAATCTCACCTTTCACTGACTCCCTTCCTATTTCTCCCTCCTAGACATGCTGGTAAGTAGGACAGCAGCATTATCCAAAATGCTCACTTCTTATGGGAAAAGTCATCGTTTTCACCTGGAGAATGTTTTATGTGTGCAAATGAATAATTAAAGAAGAAATCCAAATGTTGACAAACACACGCTTCCTTATTTTTCCCCCTCCAAAGAAGCTAACTTGTCCTTGCCCTTTCCCTCAGCTCATACCGCTGCCTTACACTCCTTTGCTTACATTAACCAGAGTTTCATTTTCTCATTCTTTCACTCCCAGCTGGAGGACCCCCGGTCTCTTGGGGATCGTCTAGTATGATGGAGATGCTCTCCTCTTCTCGATTCTTCTCAGCCCTCCCTCCTCCACCCAGCTCTTCATCCTATAGAAGCAGGAGATGTTTTAATAACCCATCACCACACTGAAACATGAGGTACCCAAGAATCCAAGCACACATGCTCTTGAGACAGGAGTATGCTCTTATTTCTGCACAATCTCCTCAGGCTACATCTTTGCTGGCTGCCTCTGGGTTCCCCTGGTTCTTCTAGCTCATACCCAGTCTCTGCGCACTCCCTGCCTCCTATATTGCTTCCAGACTCCATACGTGCAGAAAAATCTTTCAGCTATTCATGTAACTCCTCTAATTTACAGTAGCTGAGGCTGTAGTCACCAATTCCTCCAGCCAATGTGCTGATCACAAGTAAATAGCCATAGGTTCAGCAGAGATGCTTGTATTTTATGACGGGCTTTGTAGAGGAAAGCCATTCCTCGAGGTAGAAATCTCAGCAGACTGCAAGAACACAGCCAAATCCAGGGGCAAGGAATCAACAGAAGCCCACGATCTTTTCCCTACCTGCAGCAGCCTGAGCAGGTAAGGGAAGGAGAATCATCTCCCGAGGGCAACAGCAATAATGAGTCAAGCTGGAAGGCAGTTTCTAGCAGTTGGTGGTGACCAGCAGCTCTTTTAGCCACCATCCTGCCCCAAACTGAGATGAAAAATATTCTACAGAACTCCATCTTTCGCGTGCAGCTAAACAACCTAAGTAGCAAGACACAGGTCTCCTGTTTGTGTGCAAATTCAAGAGCTTCACTCTAAAAATGAAGCCTCCAAAATCCTGTTCAAACCCAACTCAGCACAACCCATGAGATTTTCTTCAAATACCTTTTTATGCGCTTCTGTATCAACCGACTCCAAGTTGTTGGCCCTTTGTTCTGTGCCAGGCTCATCTCCTCGTTGCTATTTCTGCCCCACACAAATCAGTCAGCTGACCTCTGAGGACAAGGGGAACCCACTTTCCTCCTTCAGGATTTGGTCTCTGGAGCATCTAAACTGCTGAAACCTTATACAATCTGAAGTGATGCGTCCCTTTCAGTTGTGCTGTTTAACATCATTGTTTATTTCTGTTGTTATGCAAAAATGTATTGCTTAAATTAACAAAAATTCTTAAATACGGAAGGATGAAAGGGAAAATGATAAGAATAAACCACTGTTCCTCTGTCATATGTGCTATGAAATGGCATAAGTAAAATGGATAGATTGCAAAATCTACCTTAAAATACGAAGCAAAATCCGCAAGAGCAATGCGTTAGACCAAAAATAAATAAACACCTAAAAAAAAAATAAAATCAATGTGCACTGTACCGGTTGCTGGTAAAATTAGACAATTAATTCTGTGTAAACTAACCTATCAGGAAACCACACTGTGGGGATTCTGATAGCTGCTATTGCACTGGGCTGTGTTAAGGAAAGAGCGCTTTAATGAGATCCCCGGAGAGTCTCTACGGACTTGGATCTTCTTGAAAAGACCATTTTTACCCTGTTTAACTGCCAGGATGTTGCATCTCTGATACGCATATGGAAAAAAAAAACCACCACAACACCCAAAGAACTATTAACAGAATTATCAGTACCAATAAGCATTGTGCTTTTCAGAATCAAAAAGGACATGATGCCATTTTCAATATATAAGATCTATCAGAAATAACATCTGTATATTAAAACCCACTGCACTTAAGGCCGTTTATAGTCAGAATAGCAGCAGCACAAAGGCAGCTTTTACACAGAGAGGTGTAAAAAACCACAATAACAATAAAAATAAAATCACATAGTTCTTACCAGAATAAACTGCAACTTGGTTTTTATTAATATTTTATTTTTCTGTAAGTAAAGACCTAGTGCAGAGCTCGCCAAATACAATAAATGCCCCAGCTGAAATTTCATTTTTCATATAAGTGCTGGAGAAAACCACCTTCAGCACCCAATTCAAAATGGCTGTATTTCAAACTGATTGCTGGCTGTAAAATAACAGCTCTAAACCAGCAAGGCAGAATATTGTGATCCCAAGCTTAGCATCAGGGTTAGAAACTGTTCTTCTATTTGCAGATTCTCCGTAAAAAATAACATGTACAACCACATTCATATCTTAAACCTGAGGAATCAATATTCTCAGGTTTCAAAAAGCTTTTTGAGTGAAGCCTGTGGATTTTTCGCATCGTATCAGCTGTTCAACAGAAGTGGTTCTGCTAAGTGATGCCTTTAGATTAGAGGGGGGAAAAAGTGGTAAAAAAATATTTTATTAATTGCACTTAGCAAGAAGTGCAAATAAATAAATAAGCCAAGCAAGAACCCCTTATAAACCTTTAAGCCACTCTGTAAATTTAGATAAATTACCACTTTTCTTCACCAACTGTATTACTAGACCTAATTTAAGTACCAACTCTCTACAACACTAGTGTAACAGACGGGATTTTACTAATATAATTGACCAGGCTGTGACACCAACATTGATTTGCAGAAGTTTCACACTTCAGCAAGTTAGTAGTTAAACAGGTAATAGGTTAAGGAGCTCACGGGAATACTCCAAGCTTAACCAGTTAACGAATGAAAACCAATATGCTAGAATATGTGGAATTATTATTGTGCTGCTGCCACTTGACCTGGGCCAACTCATGTGACGTCCTCTGCCATCGTCGGAAAGGGTTTCTACCTGGATTATCTGAGGCACACCAAAAGCAAAGCTGGAGGAAGCCAACCTGCAGGAGATCACCTACGGACAGCCACCGCTGAAGTCAGCTCTCCGTGGGGGAGCGGCCTCTAGCATGTGCTAAGCACCCCTAATTGATTTTACAATGCTAGGAAAGGGAAAAAGAGCTCAAATACAATCTTGGAGGCCTAATATTTACATGGGTAAACATTTGTTTATCTGTCAGCTGTGTTATCGCAGGGCCTCTGTAGAGCTTGGGATAGCCTCTTAAGGAGCTTTCTCCAGTTTTGATTAGCTGGCTCCATTGCCAGCCCTATAAATATTCTTAACATTTGCACCCAACGGACCAAGTATTTTGTTGAGCAGACTAATTGGTTCACAACCCCTGCTAAGTATCAGCCATATCATCCCCCACTGCCATAGGCTACTATCATCATTAGCCAAGTGACAATCTCCTAGAGAATTTTGGCTCTTTAATCTCCGTTCTCCCCGAGGACATCAGACTTATTATGGGTTAAAGCTATCAGACTTCGCCCTTGCTCCTTTCCCACCCTGTGTTCTCAGCACAGAAGGAAAAACCTTGTGAACACGGTGATACAAAGGGAAGCTCATGTCCATGACCATAAGATGGTACAGACCTTGGGGCTAGGGCAGATGGACAAATCCTGCCCGCGGACACGTTTCCACTGATTTCCAACAGAAGCGTAAATTAACAGACCCCAGTTGAAGTCACACGCTGATGACAGCAGTCCTTGATCAGCATCAGTCCTTTTACTGACATCATGTTAACATCAAAACCCAGCATTTGGGATTGTCCACCTGGTGGCTGCAGATACACCCCGTGCAGCGGACACTTGTCCTGAGACCCAGCAGTGGTGGGGTAGGGAAAAATGAAGAGGAAGAAGCAGAGAAAGAGATGAAACGCAGAGCAAAAGCTGGAACAAAAGGTGAAAAAAGAGAATAAAGGTGGGAAGAATGAAAGGCAAACTCTGGGAAGATGTAATATCCTCAAAAAGCCAGAACCCACACAAAGAGTCTCAGCTTCAAACAATGCAAATCTGACCTTCGTTGTGGCTGTGCCGTGGATCTGAAGAATTAAGCAAGAAACTGGGGGGTTCTTTATGCTTTGTTTCATTAGAAGAAAAAGTTCTGCTTTTAAACTCAGGAAAGACTTTTACATGCTAGAGATCTGGAGTATTAAGTTCTCTTACTTCAGAAGACACACAGATCGCAGACCCCAACAGCTCATAAGATAGTATTCAGATTTACAGGTGTTCTCTCCATTAATTTTCCTGAAATGGGCTAAAAAAAAATAATAAATCACCAAGTCCCATGGCAAAACCAAAATCAACTCACGATTAACAAGGAGTTCCTCTCTTCATTGCCCCTCTCCCCATTCAAAAAGGGCAAAGCAATCACCTTGGTACAGACAAAAAGCCCTTGATGGCTCTCTGGCAGTCTTTGGCAGGAGGCATCCTCTGGTTTGCCTGCTTTTGACCTGTTAAAAACATCTTCTGCTCACTTGCTGCTAGAGATTCACCTGATCGTTTCAGTGGAAATAAGATTTTCAAGCCTCGGTCACTATCGCAGCCTACCTGAAGGGAGCAGGGAAAAACCAGCTCTGCCCTGTTGGCCTTTACGAAGCTGACAGAGGAAAAGGGTTATTAAAGGAACAAAGTCAAAGCAGCATGGACACTGCCTCTCGTGTCCAAATTGGTAAGAAGGTAAGAAACGGGGGGTTGCAGGACCAAAGCTACCCAACAGCAGCACTCTCCCACCACAGCAAGCGAGCAGCATGCGCAGCACTTGCTTTTCCTTTGAGTCACGCTGAGAAATCTCTGCAATTTGTAGCTTTGGAAAGTCTCCACGTTCACATTTAATTTAAAATGATATCCTCCCTGTCAAAACACGCCTGGGGGCAAGGCACTTATGAAAA
>WEIS01021470.1:0-16280 GCA_013389965.1 Todus mexicanus | reverse complement strand
AGTGTGTCCAAAGAATGGCAATGGAGCTGGTGAAAGGTCTAGAATAAAAGTCTTATGAGGAATGGCTGAGAGAGTTGAGGTTGTTTAGCCTGGAGAAAAGGAGGCTCAGGGGAGACCTTATCACTCTCTATAACTCCCTGAAAGGAGGCTGGAGCCAGGTAGGGGTGGGACNTGAAAGGAGGCTGGAGCCAGGTAGGGGTCGGTCTGTTCTCCCAAGTAACAGATGATAGGACAAGAGGAAATGACCTCAAGTTGCATCAGGGAAGGTTTAGATTGGACATTAGGAAAAATGTCTTCAATGAAAGCTTTGTCAAGCATTGGAACAGGCTGACCAGGGAAGTGGTGGAGCCACCGTCCTTGGAGGTATTTGAAAAACATGTAGATGTGGCACTGAGAGATGTGGTTTAGTGGTAGACTTCGTAGTGTTAGGTTTATGGATGGACTCGATGATCTTGAGGGGGTTTTCCAACCTGTATGATTATGAGAGTGTATGATTCTATGATCTTCACCCACACAAGGCAATGGGAGTCCTCTAGCCCTGCTGTTGGGACCTTTGCTGGGCTTATGGATGATCTTTCACCAGCTGCTCATACTTGCTGCTGCTGAATCCTAGTACAATATAGGGAAAGGGAATGAAAGTAAGATAACCACTGCCTCTGAGGTTAAGCATTAACCATTTCATCATCACAGTGCTTCTTCCACTTTCCTGAGCAGTATTGTCAAACTCTTTGGAAAAGCTATGAACAGGTATGATAGTAACATATGAGTGGCTGTACTGGGTCAGACTGAAACTCATCTTGGCCCAGCAACCTGTCTCCAAGAGCAGCCAGCAGGTAATAATTGAAAAACAGAGAGAGAAGCTGACAACTACAAAATTAACCAAATCCCATGTGCCATCTCATTTTTCTGTCAATCTTGGTGACTTTCTGAACAAGAAGTTGAATCTAGACCACTGTCCTAAGGACTGTAGCATCCTACAGCAGCCTGTGGTAAAGATCAGAGCATCCTAAAGACTGAAGCATCTTGTGGCAATGAACTCTGTGGTGCACCCGTGTGTACTGCCCAGTAATGATAATCCTCTTTCTATAATACTGATTTCAATACCCAAATGCTGCATTTTAAGACACTTTAGTCTTTTTTAGTGTGAGAGCCAAACTGGTGTTTAATTCAGTTAAAAGAAAAAAGCAAAATAAAATTTGCAAAACAGCAACAGCTATCTATAGCATAAAAAATGTAAATGCTTTGTGCTGTGATGTTTGGTTATCATTAGAATAATTTTAAACGCAAGTGATTTAATTGTGTTTGTGCTAATTTTAATGTTTACAAATTAGGGAAAGATGCATTTAGTGGTCCTTTGGGAAAGGGCTTTGAAACCTCGTATGTCTTCGAGTCTACAGTACTGTCATTTATTCATAAACTCTTTATAATACCAGGGTGATTTGCTTTTTAGATTACTCTTGCATGGAAAGTGAGTCTCAGGAGTCTTCAGCTATGTGGAATTCAAAGCCAGGTTCATGTGTATCTCTCTGTGCTTCGACAGATATTTAACAGAGTTCTTTTCTTCTTTTCCAGGTCCCCGAGTCCCGATGGTGACAGTTCACAACACAACCAACGCGCAAAGTAAGAATGGATTTGAGCCTTTCTGTTCTTCAGAGAAAAGTAGCCAGGCAGGACACTGAGGTGTATCTGCTCTTTGGTAAACTTAGGCTAGTGGGAAGCCCAGACTCTACCTAAATGCAAATCTTCTGGAAGTAAGAGGGACTTGCAGAGCTGTTGTGCTGCCAACACAAAAGCTTCTGGTTGGGGTTTGAAGGCAGTGATTTGGACATGATGTTTGTAATCAACTTTCTCAAAAGCTGCACAGTCCAGGTCTATCTCTCTCTGTTTTTGTTAGTCTTTCACAAATGTTGATTTACATCTTGCTCAAAAATAAGAAATACTTAGCTTAATCTATTTAAGAAAAAATTAAAATCACTTTAGTGTGTATTACAAGCATTGCTAGGATCCAAATAATAAGCAACACCTTTATTTTAGCTGCTCTGTATGAGGCCAGTTTAGCAGGTACCTGTTTTTCTTAAATGGATTTACAGCAACTCACTGTTGTCTCTGCAAAGGAGCAGAGCAAATCAAGGAAGCTGACACTCAAAGTAAAGGGTTTTTGTGAGAAAACTGAGCTGCTTCATTTCCCACTGAAGGTGGGAAGTGTTAAAGGAAAGACTCCTGTAACACCAGGACATATAAGAAAAAAAGCATAGGAAACATCTTGCTTTATACAGTTCGTCTATGTTCCCTTTTATTCCTTGTTATCTCAATTTCTGTTGGCAACGTGCATTTCCAGCTTTTACCCCAGCTAGAAAAGTTTTGCTTGTAAACAGGAATGTGTAGTCTGCTATGTCAAATTCTGATTGATTTTTTTTTTTTAAATCACATATGTGGCATATTGTATCGTTTGCCATTAGAACAGAAATGCTCGGTAATGACCCATCTAGTGTCAACAGTGTCCAATGTTGTTGATGAGATAGATTGTACGTTTAACTCTAATTTACATAATTTTCCATGATTGTTTTTTCCAGTTAAAATATTCCTTTGCACAGAAAGACATGCATAAAATTTATCACCACCCTGGAATAAGTAAGGTTAAAGCAATATACTGCTGCATGACTGGCCTGTAAGGGCAGCAAGAGAGATCTTTGCTGCCAGAGCAAAGCAGCACAGCGTACCCTGGACCATGGCTTAGACCATCTGCTATCATCTTGTTTACAGGGTGATCATGAAATAAATATTTCACTTCCTTGTAACTCAGTTTCCCCGCTGATCTGTAATTTCTGGATAAAAGTGCCATGAAGGCAAGCTGACTGATCTTGCTGTCCAGAGAAGGGCTCTCCAGTGATAGAGAAGAGAGAATGGCCTCAAGCTGCACCAAGGGAGGTTTAGACTTGACATTATGAAATTTTTTTCACAGGAAGGGTTATCAGACTTTGGAACAGGCTGCCCAGGGAGATGATTGAGTCACCATTGCTGGATGAGTTTAAAAACCGTATATAGATGTGGTGCTTGGGGGCATGACTTAGTGGTGGACTTCGTAGAGCAGGGTTAATGGTTGGACTTCATGACCTGAAAGGTCTTTTCCAACCTAAATGATTCTATGAAATTCTCACTATGGAACAGGGTTATTGCTGCTGGAAATAGTGGATTAAGGGTATAGCTCCATGTGCTGGTCTGGTTCCTCAGAAAACTACTTCTGCTATAAATACACAAAAGAGCTATTCTGGTTTACAAAAATACAAGAGTTGCTTTTTGAAGTACTACTGAAAGCAAATAGCAAGCTCCTAGCTATTCAGTCTTTCTGCCCCAGTGACCATGCATATCTTAGTCTGTGCACAAGGGTATATCAGCTCTTCTTCTTCCCATCAGAGACCTGGCCCTGGCAGTGCCCTTGCTGAGCATATCCAGAGCCACGCTAGTGATGCCACAAGGCTCCTCAGCCCACAGAGATTGTTGCCATAGGGCCAGGAGAGCCCTGACCTGCAACTCCAAAGCTGCTTTCTTTTATTATCCCTTGAACGCACTACCTTAATTTTGCTATAGACATGGAGAAGACTGGGTGACTGTCACAGCATGTACAGGGTAGTGCTCTCATGATCTATGTTATAGTCTCCTGTATCGTTTTCTAAAGTACTTTTAGGTAAATAAAATGAGAGATACTATAAAACAGAAACAGCAAATGAAGGGCTTGAAAAAGGAACATAAAACATGCTGAGACTAGTTTTATTTTGACAGATACATATGTGCAGCATTTATTGCATAGAGAACGGGATCTAGTCACCCACAAAACACATTAGCATTTCCCCTGATTCCTTCCATATTCCATCCCCCTCTCCCACCCCCCTGCATTCTTTTCCTTTTGAATAAAAGGCAACTGACAGTTGCATGTTACTGAATTTACTTATTCAGTATGAGCCCATTACTCTATGAAGGGAGTTTGCCTCTGTATTCTGCAATAATCTGATAATAGTGAGTTGCACTGAATATTATAGCGTGCTTACATTTAATTAAGCAATGACCATTTGTACTCCATAGACTCAAGCTCCCTGTGGTCCTAAAGCAGAAAAGAAAGTCCTTTAGGAGATATGCCAATCTTTTTTATTTCCTCCACAGTCTTCCAGGCTTTCCGTGAATGCAATTATATGAACAAATAAAACGGCTTGACTAAATTCCCCTACGTGGCAAGCCCCTTTCTGCTGATAAAGCTACTTGTGTGTGCCATAATTAAATGAGAATCTTAATATTTAACTAAATGTAATGGGCTGTTGCTTTGGCACTTTTGTGGGGGCTGTGGTTGCAATAGAGATGAGCCAGGCTTTTCAGAAGCAGGGTGAATAGTCATTGAACCAATATACTATTGCTGAAAGGTCTGTGAAATATTTTAACTGGGAAGGGCATGTTTTTGTGCTGTGCCTGCCTATTCAGCAGAGGCGAGCAATGAGAGCATGATAATCAGGTACCATAAGTATTATTTGAGGAGCTGCAGTTGCACATCTATTTATCACTGTCTTTTGAAAGGGAAGTTACAGTCAATGAAACACATCATTTGATGCAAAACCTCAAACCCTCATTGGGTTCACATGGTAGAGGTAATGCCCTGGATCCCCCTGGTTCAAACCCAGCCATGGGGATGAGCACTCTAACGGGCTTACCAGACCAGGATTCAGTGCCAGCTCAGTAGAATCTCCCAGCCCTTGAGTCCCTACCCCATGGGGCTCAGGAGCCTCATCGTCACCAAGAGACATTTCCCACCACCTAGGACAAACCAAAATGTCTCCTGAAGATAGGCGCTTTCCTTACCACTGGGAAGAACTTGCTGTTTCTGATTTAGAGGTGGCAGTCTTTCTAGAAGAGGTTCAGTGGTTAGAGCACGTGGCCAGAACGTGGGGAATAAAGGTTAAATGCCAGGAAGGAGGAAAGAACAGTCTGTTTCAGCCCTAGAGAGGCGTTGGATAGGACACACAAGCAAAAGGAACAATTCTTGAAACACTCTGACAGCCAAGACTGCTCCAAAACCTGATGTTTCAGGGTTGTACAGTTTTTGTTCACCCTTCTCTCCCCATGGCTTTCCTTCTTATGGATTTTCTCTTGTGTAGCAGCATAACCTTTTCCTGAAGCTCTCCATAGTCTCCTTTCTTTCTCCATTTATTTTGTATAACTTGAGCACAGACTTAAGAACTTCTTCTTTTGATATCTAGCTTTGCAGAGCAGGTAGATGTCTGACTGGGACCCATAGCACCCCCTCAAAGCAGAAGGTCATCCTTCCATTTGCGGTAAATCAGCTGAATGTCACTGTGCCAGTGCAGAACCTGGAAGGGATTTCAAAGGCTTAACTGAATTAAGACATCTGTGCAGACTAGAATGAAATCCTTTCATAAGGAAACTTGTGTTACAAATATTAAGGAGGCTATAAAACGTAAAGATGCTTTTTTGTGAACAATACCAAAAGTTTTTGTGATCTTCTCCTTCTTCTTTCAGAAGTTTTTGAGCTGGAGGTAAATGAAAATGTGCAGCTGGCTGTAAATGACAGGCAAATGCCTAAGATAGAATACATGGAAATCAAGATAGACGATTACAGTAAGTAGCACCTTTCCTTTTATTTTTCTTTTTTTCACTATTATTGCTGTGAAATGATACAGTCATCTTGGCTAGACTGGCAGGAGGAAAAATTACTTTGGCTCTCAATAAACTCACACAGTTTGCAAAGCACTCTCTTAGGATGTGCTACATAAGGACGTTATTACAGAGACAGGATTTGATGAGAATGCAGCTGAAGAAAGGGAAAATGATAGGGTTGGGGGTTTTTTTTCCCTCCCTTTAAAATTTCCTTTGTCAAGAAAAAGCCTCTCTAGGAAATGACACGGTGTGGTGCCCCCATTGTTCAGGGCATTTGCTTTAGCAGGACTGGTGTATTATTTGAGATGGGTTTGAAGTGGAGTACTGTCTGTGCTTGCTGGCTACAGCTGTAGCTACCTTTCCATATACAATACTGAACTGCAGCAAATGAAGACAACTCACCAACAACTGCCCATCAGAGTTATTCAGGAACCTTTGAGAAAGCCAAGTCATTTGATAGAGTTGGAAATAAAGCCACAGCTTTATGAGAAAAGTCTAAAGAGATTTCACCTGGAGTGAAAAAGGCAGAAACTTGGAGCAGTTTATATCTGCAGCTGGTGCACTATTTATTCCATTTGCATAATCATTCTCCACATATCTATATGCCAAAGAAAGAGAGAAAAGCCCAGTGGCAAACAGCCAAAGTGTAAGTATTTTTTGTTTAACTCTGTATTTGTACCTGAAGTAACCTAAAAAGCATCTCCTCTGTCTGTAAAGCAGATACGTTACCTATATGTGGAAAATCCATGCAATGGCTCCCGAAAATCTCAGTTTATGTATATGGCAGCAATTCTAAAAAAAAAACCACCAAAGAACACGGGTTCAATGTATTACCCATAGTATTTCCTATGCCAAAAAAGGAACATACCTCTCAGATCAGATGCAGTTACATGAAAGCAGGATGGCAGGTTACTAATTTGAACCGTTACCCAGTGTTGTAAGAAAGATGTGAAGCAAAGGCTGAGAGACAGTAGCTATTTGAAAAGGATCCTAATGGCCCTAAAATGTTCTGCTTGCCACATGGGCATTAGGAACATAAACCAGGGCATTAAATAACAAGGACAGACATGCATTTCTAGGCCTTATGGGCAGGAAAAGATGGGGGAAAGCCCCTGTCACAAACACCACATCTATCTCCACCATGTGCCAATTCATAATGGCACTGGCAACTTATTAGGAATAACTCAGCTTGATGCTAAATTTTTAACTTCAACCATCATTGAAACACTGTTCTGGTCATTTAACCAAAAATACACATATGCGTGGGTGATAAATACAAGCTGGCCACAGCCGTGTGGCTGTTCTTCTCTGCCCTCCCTGTGTTTTCAAAGCTTAGGGCTTTACAGCCTTGGGAATGTTGCACGTAGCGCGTAGTTATATTTAAAGTCAAGCGATGGCCTTTTTGGCTGTCCCTGGGCCATTGATCCAATTTGCAGCTATTAACATTCAGATGGAATAACTAATTAGGCGGAGTCTCAGACAATAATTGCAAAGCAAACCACTTAAACCAAGCAGTTAATCTGTGTATTAATCTACTGAAAATGCTCCTAATACTGATTTAATTGCTGTGCCTCTGCTAATCTGGATTGTAGTTAACATTTTAAAAATAGATGTGTGCTTTTTAACTTGGAAAGCATTTGTATGGCAGTGTCTTTGGTTATCGATATGGAGCCATAGGGAGCAGTTAAATGAAGTTTTGGTGAGCACATCCATTACTTACATGGGTTCAGTACCAGTATAACGATGTGGGCTTCAGCATGGACATCTCCTGTTTTACAGCAAAATTAAGCCCTCTGGAAGTTAGGATTAAAATATGTGTTTCTCTATCTGTCTTCACACCCCTGTAGCAAAATAATCCTATTCTCTCCCCCAGTCATCATACTTGATTGGGTTTAAAATTACCATTTTCAACACTGATTTTCCCCTCTTCTGCTTCCCTAAAATATTGGTTTCTGGCTGCATCAGTCTTCCAGCTGCCAAAAAGGAAAATTATAGCTATTGCCAGATGTTAATTGAATGCTGTGAAAGTGATGCATGACTGAACAGCTCAGGCTGCACTCCCAATTTACATTTCTTGTCACCTCGGATATCATAATATGGGTCTTTTCTTTGACAATGTCTGTGTTTCTAAGGTATTATTTACCAGTGCTTCTGATGAAATGCCATTTTGTTCCTGCATATGTGGCCAAAACACCAGAAAAATCTATTAGAGTTATGTCAGTGTTCCCACACTGAAGACGTGTTGTTATTTGGATTTTTTTTGCCTAGAATTGCCAATGCAGATCTTAAAACCAGCAACGTTTTCGGACGCCGCACACTACCCCTTGCTTTTGGTTGTGTAAGTTCTTGCTCATCCTTTTTTTCTGTCCACATTATTAAGGCAGCATGGAAATACCAGCCATGGCCTTTTAGAGTGTGTTTTGTACAATGAATGCCAGACCACTTAGTATGTAAGTCCAGCAGGTTGGTCCCTACCCCCTGCCTCACCTCAGAGCTGGGAGAGGCAAGATGTAGGTCCCTTCTCTCCTATGTGTAAGACGAGAGTTTCAGCTCCCCGGAGGGTGCCCTAGTGAAGTCCTGCAGAGTAAATTGTAGGCTTTTATAAATTCGTTCCGCATATAATAATTTGCGGGGAAGAAACAGGATGGGGAGGAACAAAAGATGGATGTTGACTTTCGGTGCCAGTGCTTAAGGCACTTGTCCAGCACTTAACAGGTAGTAGTAGAGTGGGCGCAGTTAGCCTTCCTACAGCTTAATTTCTAGACACCCTTATGCAGCAATCCTTCCCATGTGAATGCCAATGTTCCCTGAAGTGACAGTAAAGGGAGAGCTAGAAACCTTTGAAGATCTCCATGATGTTAGCATTTATATCAGGTAGGTAGGATTTCCTCCTGGCAGGCATAGCAGATGGGTCTTCCTTTATGCAACATTCAGTAATTATAATATACAATACTGAGTCCTTTCTGGCAATTTGGAAAGAAACTGAAGGAGGGAAGTCACTGATGTTGGAAGAACCTGTTTGGCCCTGGCTGTGTCCCACTGCATCACTTGCTCCCTGCCAGGGAGCACCCCATGAGAGAGAAGCCTCATGCAGGAGTGATGAACACCTGATAAATGCCTGAACACCATCCTGCACATCCCTCCATGAAGGACAAAAACACTGCAATAAGCATGTTGTTACATCACAAAATTACTGCAGCGAAAATGTACTTCATTATACAAGTGCTTGAGGAAGATTGGTACTCATCAAGCTAACAGCACTTGATTAGGCTGCCTCTGAAGCTGAATGTGCCCGGGTCTCGCTTGAATAAATGCAAATGACTGAAGTCACATGAGCATTAAAATCCTGCAGTGAGTTGCCTGGTGTCTCCAAGAACCCCCAAAAAGCACAAGAAGTAGATGGGGAAGTGGTGGTGGCTTGACAATAGAATCATAGAATATTTAGGGCTGGAAAAGACCTCTTAGATCATCGAGTCCAGCCTATGACCAACCACCACCACTCAGCTAAACCGTGCCACTAAGTGTGGCATCCAGTCTTTTTTTGAACACCTCCAGGGACAGTGATTCCACCACCTCCCTGGGCAGCACATCATCATCACAATTTCTTGATTTTTCTGAGCTGTCTGGCTGAAGTGGGGTCAGTAGTTTCCAAGACACTTCCCCTGTACAGGATGAAGCCCTAAGCAGAAGGGTGAAGAGGGAGTCTTGCCCACCCCTTCCCTTTACCCACCAATTTTGGGCAAACGTGGGTATTTTTAATGTTAGTTCTATCACTTTAAAAGCATCCTTACCCTTTGTACTTGTGTGAAGTAGTGGTGACAGAAGTGATTGGCAGCTCCATCTACAGCTGCTCTCAAGAATCCTGAGAGAGGGAAGGTCTGGGCTGGGTGAATGGGGGCAGTAAATGAAACCCCAGTGCTTGCCAGGAAAGGAAAGGATGATTGATGTCTGCAAGATTCAACCAACCTATTTTGGCAGTGCCAGTGCACCCCAAAGCCAGGCTCCTCACAGAAACCCTCCGTTAGAAAGGTACTGTCTTTGGAGAACATAGAAAATAGAAAATAGATATAGATTAGAGCAGGTGTAAAAAGGGAAAACTCAACTGACCTCTGCATTGCCTCCCTGGTTTATTCACAAGAGGAACCTGCGCAGATACTGATGCCCTTGTTAAGTTTGTTCAAAGCTCGAGGAGGGAGGCAGAAAACAACTTGCAGCTTCCACTCCAACCTAAAAATGCATCCCACACAACCAGCCGTCTGCACATTATTTATTGTTGCAGAGACTGGTCTCCGCTTCTTAAACTCTGCCCTGCCTTACAATGCATGTGGGAGCTGCTGATCCCCATTGACTCGCGCTTGGTGCCAAGGCCTTTGTTTGATGCCTATTTCTGTTTCAGAGACGGGACGCCTGGCAGCCAGATCGTAACAGAGAGATTTGAGGTGACGTGGGAAAGCGTCATGGTCAGCTCTCACAATGCCATCGTGCTGAAGTTCGACGGCCGCGGGAGTGGCTTCCAAGGCACTAAGCTATTGCATGAGGTTAAGAGGAGGCTGGGATTTCTGGAAGAGAAGGATCAGTTGGAAGCTGTCCGGTGAATGACATTGTTCTTGAAAAAAAATTAATTCATTAATGATAATTAACCCAAGACTGTCATCTCTCCTGGTTGTTTTAATGGTGTGTAGGGTAGAGCAAGGAGATGGGAGGGAAGGACAACGTAGCCACACAGCTGTGACCAAGTGGGGCATGTGAGAGAGGGTTCATGCCAGCCAGGGCAGAAGGAAAAACACAAGTCTTAAACAGAGCTAAATTAGAGCACACTTATCTGTATCATGTGTTCAAAGCCTATTTATTTTTAGCTCTGTACAGTCATACAGCTATAAACAAGTGAGCTTGAATATCAGCTCCTACATTAATTTTTTGCTGACCTGGTAGTTGGAAAAAAAAAATCCATCTTTAAACCTTTAAACTTTTTAAAGCAGAAGAAAAACAGAGCAAAACTCTAAATGTCAAGTCCTGTCATACTGTTAGATTTATTCTGCACATAATCACAATAAAAACACTATCAGGGTAGTGCAATAGCATCAGCTTTGTTATGACTTTCAGAGGTAGTGCAGGTTATTTGTTGGCATTGCTTGGCCAAATCCAACACAACAGGTTGCAAGATTATATCGACCAGAGACTCATATGAAAGCAGCACGTAGCAGTGTGAATTTGGATCGTCTGCATCATTTTTCCTGCGGTCACCCCAAATTGAAGCGATAAGAATCACACTGCGTTTGCCATATATAAGAGGAAAATATTTTTAACCCATTGTTTCTCCTCTCTCATGTTCTAGGACAATGCTGCAGGAGCATTACATTGATAAAATGCGAGTTGGTGTGTTTGGGAAGGTAATGTTTTCCCGTTGTTCCTCTGCACTGTTCCAGTTGGCTGGTGCTAAATCCTGTATCCTGAGCTAAATCCTGATTTATTGAATATGTCAATGGTGACTTTTTTATTAATTTTTATTTTGGGGATAGACTGCTTCTCACTCAGAGATATTAAAGATGAAAGGTTTCATTTTATCAATGTATTTGTCAATATTTTTTTCTAAATTAACTTCCAAGTGCAGAAAGAGACTATTTGTCAGAAAAATGCTGTCAGATTTTTTATTTTTTTTTTTCCCTTGCAAACTTTCATTTCATTTTCATCTTGTCCCTTAAGGCCTATCAGAATGTGGCTATATCTAGCTCGTGTCTTACAAATATACAACAACAATATTGATTTCTGAGGCTGATTCTCACCACAGTGTGCGCCCAGCTGGGAAACAGCGATTGCAAAGTACACACTGTTTGAAATGAGAATGGGACTGCGATAGAAATTGTTTATTGTGGGAGATGCAGGCTTGGAGTGGGCGACAAGAGCTGTGTGTACAGCAGCACCTCTGCAGGGAGTTGTTAGCAGGCTGACAGCAGATGCTGAAATTGTGATGTCCATTTTAAATAAAAAAAAGACTGGGGCGATATTTTGGAGAAGTAACATATCTGATCAGACTCACGGGCATAATGTAGGATGAAGAGAAGTAAGCTCAATGCTCTTGTCTGCACGAAAGTGCAATGAGTGTAGAGCTCATCTTCAGCCACAGTTGCTGAAGCCTGGGAGATGTCCCTTGTTTCATTTTTTTTTCTTTTCAGGGTAAGTTTTAAGGGCTCTGTAGTGGCTGAGAGCTTGCTGCAAGGTCTCAGCTGCGTTGTTGCTGTACCCAAAAAGCAACAGCACCTCATAGCAGGACTGCTGATGCCCCTGCCCGGTTTGTGTTCCAGGATTACGGCGGCTATCTGAGCACTTACATGCTTCCAGCCCATGAAGAGAACCAGGTGTTTGCCTGTGGAGCTGCTCTTTCCCCAGTGACAGACTTCAAACTATATGGTAAACCCCATCTCAGAGCCCACAGACCCTCTTACTGACCACAAATGGTGTTTCTGCCCTAACCTTTCCCACTACATTCTCTTTCTTCCCCAAGATCCTGCCTGTATGTATCGTACGTCTTCTTAGGACTGGCTATAAACCCTTTTTTCCCCTTCAAGAGCAATTTTGCTGGCACTAGTGAGACTAACCATGGTGGCCAGAGTAATGGAACAACTTTATTATTCAGTCCTTTTAAATAAAGGGGAATTGTCTCTAAACCTCTCCAGCCTCTGATACTATCCTGCACCACTGCATAATGTGCTTATTTCTTACCTGAACCATCCATCCACGGGATCTGTGCTCCAGCCTGCCTGCCTCATCCTTGTCTGGCACTGCTCACGGTGGTCCTTTTCCTCAGGGACACCAGTTCCCTTTGCACTTAGTACCAGAGATAATCGGGGGACTGCTGTGAAAGTCAGTGGTGGTAAGCCAGCCTTCAGGTCCCGTACAGTTATCCCTAAGACCAGTGGGAGCTTGCAGTAGAGACGGCCCCTGTGAAAGGAGAAAGGGACAGAACAAGATAATGCTCTTCTCCTCTCATATCTTGGTTGCATTAAAGAAAAAAAGAAGAAGGGCTCTTCTGTGATGTAGAAACCATAAGCACGAGGTGGTAGAGACTGAAAGATGGTATATTCTTAGTACATCTTCAAAAACTTTTAGAAATGCATCCTGTGTAACTAAGGCAATGTCACAATAGATCTTTTTTGTAGCATTTACAACATTTGACTCGGGAGCACCAGCGTACTCACTTATGACTGAAAGATGTTTTCTTTTTTTTTCTTTTCAAGCTTCAGCCTTTTCTGAAAGATACTTGGGCTTGCATGGGATTGATAACAGAGCGTATGAGGTAACTGTATGGACACTGCATTTCCTTGATAAAATGTGAAGAGGGTTCTAACTCTTCCTGAATGTGTTCTCTTTTGGGGAGGAAAAAAAAGGATATGCAAGAAGGACTCACTACTAAAACTGTATTTTAAAAGCAGCAAGGTGTCCTTCGGCCTGCTTACTGCTTTTGTTGTAGTGATGGATGTGGTTTTTATTGATCAGCCTTCAAGTCTGCCTCTCTAAATTGGTTAAATACAGTTATTCGAGTTTTACAGATTGAAAGAGCTGAGGCTGAGTGACTCAGATGTGCCCAAGTGGACACAATGTCACAACCTCCTTTAAAGTTCATCCCAATGGTATTGTCACTTTGATTCTCTCTGAGGTATGATTTTTGACCCAAAGTCAAGTGAAACTCATCTTCTCTTGGCTTTTCCAAATGTGATTGTTGTTCGGTAGACAGATCTCTGTGCCAGACTTGAGTAGGACATGAAAAAGGAGACATGGAACCATTTATCAAAGTTTTTGTTTAATATATCTGATGGAATCAGTTGGTTCATGTCTTCTTTCCTTCAATTACTTGGAGGAAAAACCTAATAAAGAATAGTCACACAAACAGAATTCATTATACAGGAAACATTTTTAAGCCTACTAAGCCTTGTCTTCAGCTAGAAGATGTGAAGGCAGCAAAGATTTGAAACTGTTTTCTTACAGAGATGGCAGGTAGCACCCAGTGCCCCTGCAGTAGAAGCTTTTCATGGCTATCTAAATACTGAGTTCATTGTCTCTCGGATTATGCATTCATGATCTCTAGATCATTGCAAATTCTATTAATCCTTTTAGAAATTTGAAAGCAGATCAGTAGGGGTGACAAATTCTAGAAATGAGAGCTTTGTATTGCCACATGCTCTTCATGCACTGAAAAGCTGGCCTAAGTCAAACAACAGAGGGAAGACACTCTTGCGAAGGGGACACCCTTGCAAAATTTGCAAACAATTTCTAAGCCCACACAGAGTATGGAGCTGCAAGAAAGCCAAAACAGGTCTGAATCCACCAAAATTTCCAAAACCTTGCCTCTAGCACCAAGCAAATACTCAGCGCCACTTCTAATGTTCAGGGTTACTTTCTCTTTTGAATGAGGAGAGATGCAATCTGTAATGTAAAATTACAGTGACCGTATCTTAATATATACTAATGTTTCTAGCCAGTTAATGTGACCTTTATAGCCAGGCATGGAAGATCCTGTTGCTGTTGGACATGCACTTGTCTATCCTCTGTGGATACCACATAATACAGTGGCAAGAGGAAAATATGTAAAAGATGGTGTCTGAACTGAAAAATACATTAACTTGTCTAAGTTAATGAGCGCTAGGGCACCTGCATTTAAACAGTGAAGGAAACCTGAGTATAAGGGGAGACAGCTGCTCTTCCTTACCTCCCTCTAATGCAGTAACAGCTGTGGTTTGAGATATACATTCCTTTTGCCAAGACTTTTTTGGAATCTTTTGGAGTCTCCTTGAGACTTGTATTCTACTGAACAATGCAACAAAAAGTAGTAGTCCTTCATTTCTCTTACCTAGTACCATTTGCAAGCACTCAGGTTTATATTTCCCCTGTGCATCTGAAAGACAGTTGGGGGTAAAAGGCATTCTCAGCCGTGGACACTTGAATTTAGTATCAGATCCTCCCCATGGCTGTCAAAGCTCATTGAGGTTGGCTTTCAAACCATACCAAAGTCACTTCAGCTCTCTGAAGAGTTCTTAACAATAGGCACCTGGGCACACTTTTCATCAGCATTTTTGTATTCACTGGAAATTCACTTTGACATTTTCCACGTGTTCTGCAGTTCAAATTTTTGGGGAACATTATCAGAACAGATGAGGGTCTCTGACTTTTTCCTGCTGACGATACTAAGCCTGGAAGGACAGAGTGGGTGTCTATTTTACCTCCAGGCTGACTCAAGTAGCCAAGAGAACGTGCTGCGCTGGTGTCTGCTTGTTATCCCTGTGATGAAGTATCAAATGGAATTAAGTGCTTCTATTTTCTTCAGGTAAATTGCTACTTTCCAGCAAGATTTTTAATCTTATTGCAACCTTTACCTTCACAGATGACCAGATTAGCACACAGAGTCTCATTACTGAAAGAACAGACATTTTTGATCATTCATGCTACTGCTGATGGTAAGTTAGCCCATCATTTGAGCTCATTATATGTTTGGGATGACTTTGATTTTTCTTAACTAAATTTGCCTCCTTAATGATTGTAATTTGTTTTTACAGAAAAAATCCATTTTCAGCATACTGCAGACCTTATCACACACCTAATTAGGGCAAAGGCTAATTACAGCTTGCAGGTACAGTATGTGTTTCCTTTTTCATATTTGAACTGTTATTTCCCAGTTTCAACTGAAACTGGTGTTACGAAGCAAGCTTGGAAAAGCCACTTACAAACACAGCCTGGCAGCAGAAATAGCACCAGCATATAACGCGTGCCTGTGTGCTCCCCTNAGAAATAGCACCAGCATATAATGCGTGCCTGTGTGCTCCCCTGCTTATTTGCTGCCACTATTTCGGTTTGTACGATTGTAGAACAGTTATTAAATTACAGGCATATCTCTAAGGAATTGATGCCTGCTGACTTTCTTTGGGAACAACTGGCCAAATTCAGGATTGATTACAGGGAATCAGGGATCTAAATTAAATCAACCAGAAAGGTTAAGGAGAGAAATGTTACTTAAATCTGACATCCCACTGCAAATTACATACTCTGGTCTAGAAAGCCCCTCTTTCCACCAAATTACATCTCTGATTTGCTGAATGACCCATGTCCAAGACATTAAAGCTTCCAAAATGAATCCATCTACCAGCCATGGGGATGGTCCCTACTCTCTGCTACCTCCCAAACCGCAGCCAAGAGAGTGCCATTAGTCCAGGGTCAATCCATGCCAGGGCCCATGCTACAGCTCATGGTGTAAGTGGTTGTGTTGCAGTGCCCAAGGCCTGCTAACACTTGATTTAGTGAATACCAGCTCCCTCTGGCTGCATTTCTGCAGAGCTTCATGTGGTGGATACGCTCACTCTATCAAACTCAAAAGGCAGATAGGATGGAGCACAGACATAGGAGCCTAGCATGAATTTAGTCAGCATTACTATGGCTGAGGTGCCCCTGTACGTTTCCCAATGCAAAAGCGTTAGTACATTGGAGCTTGAAGGCACTAATGGCTTAATGCACGTTGAAGGTTAGTTAAGGACTGAATGAAAGGTTGAAGGATCTACATCTTGGACTGAGGTACTCAGAGCAGCAGTGAGACACCTCAGTCCTGCCTGCAAGCATCCAGACCTAGAAACTAA
>WEIS01021466.1:240-19844 GCA_013389965.1 Todus mexicanus | reverse complement strand
TTTTTTAAAAAAAAAAATTAAAACCAACATGATTTTAAGTGCCACTCCAAATCAGTTGGCATTTGCTTGGTTTCCTGTGGGAAGAGATACCAGCTCAGAGGTATTCTTCATGGCCACCTTTCTGCAGCACCTCTGGAGGTTTTCACCAGCTTCAAGAGTTTCAGCAAGGCTGTGGCAGTCAAAGTTTGATGCCAAGTTCTGATAGGTCAAATCATTAATAAAACTTGGGAAAAGCATCTCAAGGAAAATGAAACCCACAGCACAACTGAATCATTCCATCATCATGAGACCCTGGAGGGAGAGTGCTCTTCTCCAACATCCACTGGCAGAGCTGTCATTGCCACCAGAGATCAGTAACAAGGGTGAGCAGGTGGCAGTTGTTGCCCTGTGCTGGTAGTTGTTCTTGTGGCTGCTGTGGAGCAGAAAGCAGGTGTCTTTATTCTTGCTAATACAGAGTGAAATGTTTGAATAATCACTCTGAAACACAGACACTGGCATGGACTGACTGGTGTGCCTATAAGTGCCATCTAATGACATTTCATGTGCCTTAGGATATCTGAGCTCTCTTTGCAGGGCTGTCAGATATGACACTGGACCTCTGGGAAAGCGGTCGCCCTTCTGTATCAGCCATTGGAAGTCAGACAGAAAAGCAAGGGCAGCTCAGAAGGCACTAAACACACATGTTCAGGCACCTGAATTATTCCCAGAGGATCTGAAGACGTGTCCTTCATTTGCTGCATTGTTCTAGCAATGTGCTTTGTAGCAAAAATAGACACAGAGGACACGTAAAGCAAAAGTTAAAAATTATTCAACACCAAAGACCAATTTTCACCTGAGCACTATGTGGTTTCTGGACTAGGAGAAAAAGTTGCCTACTTTGCTGTCATTGTTAATACTCCCTGTTAGTACTGTTAGTCTTTCCAGCTCTACAGGCTCTTTCTCTGACTCTTGAGTAGCTTTCAGGTTAGTTAAACCTGTTCTCTTGCAGAACAGATACCTATAATCTTGCTTGCATGGGTTGCCAGCAATGAGAAACTCAGCACACATTATCCTACGGAAGTTCTGAGGCAGACCCACAGAGGTAAATCCCGTTTCTCTATTTCCTGTGCAAGCTTGAGGAAGACACCTGCCTTTGTGTTAGCAAAATCTTGGGAAGAAGAGTAACTACTGACAATTCCACCCACTTTCTTTCTAAGGACAGATGTGGAAAACCTCAGTGCAAAAAAGCATGAACTCCCGTGTGGATTTTCTGAGAGCTGGTACATCTGTTCTTTTTCCCAAGCTAAGTGCCCACCTCACCTGGTCTTGCTTCACCAAAACTGTTCTGACTTCGCACCTTCCCATTCCAGAGCAGGGTTTAAAAATATCAAGAATTGCTCACAGCTGAGTGTGGTCCAGCCACAGGGAAGCTGTTACAGCCAATAGCTTGGGTCTGCTGGTGCTGTTCTGTCAGCTTTGTTTAGCAGTGGGGGTTTTTCGGAAGACTCATCCGGATCTTAGTTATTCTTAAAAAAGAAACCTTGTTTGTATTCTGAGGTGCTGCAGACAGGCTCCCTCCCGAATCGCTCTTTGTTACAGGTATAGAGGAACATTTAGGAAAGACACTTGTGTCAGAGGATGCACAAAACTCAGAACTTCCAGTGTGGCAGTTGAAGTCACTGAAAGCAGAATGGGAAAAACATTGAAAGCTGCTCAGAGACACTTTGTAGGCATTGGAAGATGAGGAAAGTCCTTCCTCCTACTTCCTCCACTGTGATGCAATGTTTTGCAGGTCCTGGGTTTAACAGGAAAAATAGCTTCCAGCTTCCATCCAGCTCAGTGATGAATGAGCACGTTGGTGCAATCGAAGCTGCTGGTTCCTGTGAGGTGTCTGACAAAGGAAAGGAGTTGATATGGTTGCTGCTATCAACACCCGACACTGCTGAGGGGGAAGTCCCCTGCAGGAGAAGCTGAACCGGGAGAGTAGCTGTTTCTGAATGGCTGCCATTTACTGTGTGATATGTAAAAATTGAGATCAAAGTGTTTCTGTTAATATGCTGAGCTGTAAATGGAGGCACTCTAGAAAAAGATGTGTGTGACCTGTTCACCTCTCCTTGCTTCCAGGGCATTAGGGAAGAGTGGAGCTCAGGGCTGCTCCAGCCATCTCTCCTTCAGTCTATCACAGCAGGGCAGCTGGCACCCTCACTGCTGATTTTTCAGAGGCTCTGAATTGTGTGTGGAAATGTCCTTATTCCACAAAAAATTCCGTATGAAAGGGACTCTCATGTACCCCTTGTCACCATGTCCTTTCTGCCCTTCCAGCCAGCTGCTCCTAGTTCGTGCCTCATTGCTCAAACAGACTGAAAAACTCAAGCCCAACACTTCACTTTAATTTCATTTCTCTCTTCATTAAAGACCTTTTTTCCCTTGGATGACCTTCTGGACCCTGCCATTTTTCTTGAGGAATGTAGATTCCACGCATTTTTGCATAGTACATGAGAATCGGTTTTGTACACGATATTCTTGTAATGAAGAGGGAATGCTGGATTCAGACTGCCCCTCTAAACTTGTTCAATCCTATAGTGAGATGAGAGGCCACATCAGCATGATCAGCAGCTCCAGGCACAAAATCTTTGGAAGCTCAGTCACCCAAATTTTGGTTGCACTCCTGGAGATTTCATGTGATGGACTCTCTGCCTTTACAGTTCATTCCAATCTCTTGATTCTGCAGTAAATATTCTCATGCCTTAGCTCTTTTCTACCAAATGTAGTATCTAGGAAGCTAAGGTTTTGCAGGATGACAAGTGTTGGGTTTTAACAGCTGCTTTTCGAAAATAATGATAGATTTCAGCAGATTCATCTTTCCAGCATTAAAAATTTAAATAAATAAATAATGGGATGGGGAAAAAACAGATATCTGTGGATGGAGAAAGAAAGTCCTGGTTCTCAAAACATGTGTTCTACAGATTTCTATTTGAGAAATAATTTTTTATTCTTCATTTTTTAAGAAATCAAACAAGGAGACAATTTTCTACTGTTGCAAAGCTTGCACCGTTAAAAATAATTGTACCAAAGTAGATCCTAATTCATTTGACAATTCTACAGACTTTTCAACACTCACAAAATTTTGAAACTTTTTCTCATAGCTTTCAGGGTGGTCTAAATAGTGATCAACTGTCAGCTGTAGAGGCTCTTTGCAGAGAACCATTAGGGCTCCTGCCTCTTTCCTTAATGTTACAGTAGTATAATAAAGACATTTCATAATGGCACACCTTCATCTCCCAAACAGGGTTTTGCATCCCTTTTTTGACCACTGCATATGCACACTTATGTAAGTTGCCATACACATACACATCCCTACAAAAAAGCTACATTTACGCACAAAACCAGTTCACAGTTAACTCTCTCTTGTGTTAGCCTTCATCAGCATTGTCAGAAGCTGAGCCCAGTAAAACCTACCTGAAACTTGGAGAACAATAACAGCAGTAGCAATAAGAGCCACATCACTACCATTCTCTAGGTCCTACTTACTGATGCAGAAGCTTCTCAAACAGCAGTGGATGGAGAGTCAGGAAAGCAGTCAGAACTGCTCTCACTAGCCTTACATAAATCCCTTCTCTTGCCTATTTCCATTAAAGCTGACCTGCAGTATCTCACCATCAAGCTCTTTGGAGAAGGCGTATTTCTTATTATTTATTTACACAGGTACATGGAGGCCTCGTTCTCAGTGGGATCACATGCTGGTCTAACACTAGCATCCTGCTGATCAGACATATTCACATAAAATTCTTCCACACACAGTGCCCACTATGCTCTGTGATTTTGCTCATGCAGCCTGAAGTTATTTCTAGTTTCAAAACAAACCACTCTCCTGCTGAACTTGCTTGACTTATCCAAGGCGTCTCAGCAAAGGTGATCTTCCAACTGGCTGAGTTAATTGTTACACACTAGGTAATCCAGGCAGGCTGTGCAGCAAATAGCAATGTCTGCCATCAACATGGGCAGCTTTGGTGTCCCACTAGAATTAGGCAAACGTTCCAAGAAAGGAAAAGCTGTACCTGCTTACAGCAAAAAGAGAGTATGACAGCTTTATCCTGAACCACAGACAAGGAATTCATATAGTGTGGTTCATGTCTGCAGTGATGTGCACCTTAGCACAGTTGTAGGAAGGTAGTTGTGCGCAAGCAGAGAAAATCCTGGTAAATGTGTGTAAACATAGAACATGCAAAACTTTTCTCCTGAAGCAGCCACTTATTCACCACAAGCTCAAGTCTCTCCTCCCACGATCAGAAACAAACGTGGAAAGGTCCCTTGCTTCCCTTCTCCCCTCCTCACCCCTGGCACCCATTTCATTAAAGCAGATTGGCTCTCAGGTTGAGTATCACCAGAAATCCCTCACTATTAGAAACAAGGGAGGCACATGGTTGTCATGGGGAGATGCTGGTTCCCTGCTGATTACTGAGCCTGGTGGCTCAGGCAATTCTCTCCTTATGTTTCCACTGAGCTGGAATGATAAAACACCTTAGTGCCAAAGGGGTAGGAAAGTGTGTGGTGATTACAGTACTTACTTCACTTCCCTGAAGTTGTGCTGTCATTAGTGCTTTTGGACCTAGTTTGTCCCAGCCCTGTGCCTATTTCAGTTGCCAGCAGCAGGAAGCCCAGCCAGCGCCGGGGGCAGGAGGAACAGAAGACAGGGGATGGAAGCAGCTCCTCATGCAGGTGCCCTGGGGGTGACATCCAAGTAAGAGAAATCACATAGAGTTTCTGCCAGTGTCCTCTCAATTCTGAAACTGTCCTTTGAAGGCTGGTGAATATAAGGGAAAGAAAGCGCTGTGTTCCACCTTTGTTTAATGTGAAACTGCAGATTGAAATCATTGTGTGTGGTTGATGAGAAAATGATGAAAGAAACCCCAAGTTCTTTTATTGGAAGCTTCTGCAATGCAGTGCAGAAGTTATCCACACCTTTTACTGAAGTGGTCCCTTAGAGGAAAGGCTGAATATTCATGAATGCTAAAAGAGAAAAAGGACTTTTTTTTTTTTAATTACAATATTCAAATACTCCTTTCAGTACGTCTTGCAAAGAATCCAAAAAGACCAACTGTTTGTTACGGCAGCACACAGAGCAGTGAACTTTTTTGTAGGTAGCATGACCTGGGGAATATTTAAAACATAAACCACTTAAAAGAAGGTTGCAGCTGGAAATTTCCAAATGAATGCTTCTTTTTCCTCCCTGCTTTCTCTGTCTGCCTGCATCACGAGCAGCCTACATTGCTGTTTGCCTAATGCATCAGGGTGATGTCCTATGAGGATTTAGCTATTTCATCACTTTATACCTGTAGTTCAACAATAACATTCCCAAGTCCTTAGGAGGCACTTTGCTCTCAACATTATATGTCCGCTTGATTGCCTATACACGGAGAGAGATTCATAACTAACATAGTTGGTGTCACAAAATTCCACTGGCACAGCAGTCAATACAAAATGCAGCACTAATTATGAACAGCACCTATCTGCTTAAATTACGTTTGAAATGCTAACATTGGGGAAAGATATTTTCATGCATAAACTTTTGGGCAAAAGAAATATTACTGGAAGTGAAACAGCCAGGCTTTCAGTTATGAGAATGAACTCTGGTTATGCCCTTGTTACTGCTGCTTTCAAGAAGGAGAAAAAAAAAAAACAACCAAAAAAAAGAAAAGAAGAAAAATGTTAATACTGATTTTTCTCTGAAGCTATCAAAAAGAAAAAAAACTCCACAAGTGGTGACATTGAGAGAGAAAATAAAAGCCTAGATCCTGTTATTTTATAGAGCTAGTGGTGCTTGGTTTAGAAAACATAGACATTTCTCAGATCACTTACAGGTACAAAATGCAATGTGAGAAGGATTCTCATTTGCAGCCAGCAAGAGTTTTTAATGGGGTCTCTCCATTTTATGTGGTAGAGCACATAGAAAACTTCTCTGGGTTACAGAAAGAAGTATTTTCCAAACACTTGTCAGTAGGAACTGATTTTCAGCTAGTTCTGTGCCACTTGCTTCTACCAGAATCTGTACATGTTTTGCTGCATGTTCAAGAGGCTTCATCTTTCATCAGCGGCTCCTGCCATGAGGATCCCTCAGCCTAACGAACAACCACCCTGGGCAGCAGTTCAGGTTCAGAAGGAGGAGCTGGTTTTATCACTTATCAGCGTGAAACTCAGCACAGAACAATTCCATGGGAACAAAGCTACAGTGGAGAAGAGGACCTGTTTCAGGGATTCGGAGAGAATGGAGAAAGGATGCTTGTTACACAAAAGATGGTATAAAATAATGGTCTTGATACCCACAGTGTGATCCCAGATCCACAATAAATATTGCTTTTCCAGAATAATCTGTCCCTTGCAACCCAAATATTATATAAATTTCCTTGGGGAAAAAAAAAAAAGAAAAAGAAAAAGAAGAAAAAAAAAAAGGAGAAAAAAGATTAAATCAAAGACTTCTCAGGTCTGGGTAAATAATTTTCATCATTTTTCCACTCCATAATGGACTGTTTGTTTTTGAGACTGCTACCATTTGTTTCAACATACTGTTGGCTAGGATTTATTTCTTCTCTCACAAAAACCTCCCACCTGGAGTGGAGGAAGTGTTTTCAAATCATACTGCTGACCAGAATAGCTCCTTATTTCTCAGCATGTCATTTCTATCGTAGGTACATGTTTTCCCACTGCACTTGAGAACTATTCAGTATCAAAACCCATCATGAATTATACACTGAGATCTCACTAACAAAATGTTCTCACGTTTACTCATTCTAGTGTTTACTTCTCAAAAAGCTAGTTAAATTGCCATTCAATGCGGGCAGACCTTTCAAAGGGACATGAATCCCATGTTCATTTTCCAAAAAGAGGCAATCAGCTAAATCTGGGGGGTTTTGTTCTCATCCCTTGTGAATTTCCTGAACTGCAATTTTAAGTAACTGCTCATCTTTTGCTACACGGACCAGGAGCAAAGTAGGTAAAAAGATGCACTGTGATGCCAAATATATGTATTCATCTTGCTTCAGACACATACTGAAACCTGATCCCTATTGACCCAGCTTAAAATAGGGACCTGGCCACAGGCACCGAAAAGTGGAAAGTGGTAAAATTCTATGTAAACTCTATATCCATATGCTCTAAAAATTATGACTGTTACAAAAAGCACAAAACATAAAAAAATAAAAATGTTACTGGAAGCTGAAAGAAATCCCCTTTCACAAAGCATGCAAACGATGCTTTTTCATATCACTTCTGCCTCATTCATGTGCTATTCATTACCTGAGCAATTCAGGTTGAAAATGAAACCTTTATATTCACAGTCATACAAGCAAAAAGCTGAGGCACCAAAAGCAAACTTCAATTAGCAGTTACCTTGAATTAGCGCCGCTGGGGCTGTTGTAGCCCAAGGACTCTGGTACAGTTCAACAGGAGTTAGCTAGGTTATTTGGCTCTACACTGTGAGTATGAGAAATGGAAAGACCGTTAAAGTAATTATTCTTATTCTTCGAGACAGAAGATAAATGAGTGTTTAAACTAATGAAACATGGTAAGTGCTGAAGCCTCCATTAATATTATCAATGTTTTTAATTTGTTAGATGATGAAGCATTAAGGTTTCTATAGCAGCTGCTGATTTCAGCTCTTAGGAATAGTGACCTTTTAAATTGTATTGTTCAAGTAACTGCTTTCTAAAATGCTATTCTTGGGAATTATTTTATAGGTTTAAATACAATTTTCTTTGAATTAGGTGAATAAATTCTTTGAAATTGACACACTTTGAAGAACTGGGTAACATCAGTCTTCCTATAACTACATCTATTTCTATTTCCTGGATGGAACTCTTTTTCCAGGGGATAGTGTTTAAACTTTGAAGAAACCTTAATTTCTTCAAAGCAGCATCCAGTCTGAGGCATGAGCATCCAAAGACAGTAGTATGCAAGCAGTCGATCCACAGATGGTCTGTAACTTTGAAAGTAGCTCTATTTGAGCTATTGCATATCTCCTTCTGGTTTTCTCATTGCCAGAAAAGCAACTGTATATAAATAAATCTTCAATGAATTGTGTAGGTTTGTTTTTTTCCTTTGACATACCAATATTCAGTCAGAACTTTTTTACAAAGGATTCTACATGTGAGAGCCAGTTAATTCTAAAGAAATCATTTCAATCATGTCACCTAGTAGCCCTCATCAAAACACAAGTTGACTTTGGCTGACTCAACCCCCTTAATCTACAGGTTGCTTCTGTCATTTTATGATTTTTGAAGTCAGGAAAAGAAGCTGATTTGAAATGTTTGGGGAAATGACCTTCCTCTTCCACTGGAAAGAAACATTGAAAACATTCTCCAATCCAAAACTCAAGTGTGTAGCAAAGTGCATTCACCCTCTTGAAAGTACAGCAAAGCTAGTCAATGGAGTCAAAACCATAATTTCTTTTCTTATTTCATGTTTTTGCATCTCACTCTCTCTAGTCCTTTTCTCTGTCCTCAAGGATGGAGGTAAAATAGGAGGGCAAAAGATGTGGAGCTTCTGCTGCTTTTACCTAAAGCTATTTCTCAAGCTACCCCAGCACACTGGGGGATGTAGACCTCTATCCAGTCTGGTTGACCTGAATTTCCTTGTTCACGTTTGGACTGGCATTGGCCACTGAAGGCAACAACTAGAGAGTACATCACCTGGCAGCCCATTCAGAGGTTGACTGGCAATATTTGCACTGGGAAGATTTTCATTCTCTGTGGAACAATGAGGAAATGCCCACATAGCAACAAGGGCACAGTGCCAGACACTGCCAGCCAAAGGACCCCTCCACTGCCTTGCCTGGGTGATCAAAACGGCATAGTTCTGTCAGAGCAGTGCTCTGCCTCAGCTAAAATATTCACATCAGTGTTTGCAGAGAATGTCACTAAACTCACAAAACTCTGAGAGTGACCTATGTGTCATATTAGTCCATGGTGACAACCCAGAGTAGCTGACACAAGACACAGCGAAGAGAGAATTATGGAATAAGAGTCTAATAGATGCCGGTGACCAGAGTGTAGTTGGAAGTGGGATTTATATCTCTAGTAGGATTAAAAATGTAATAACGGTAACTTAGAGAAGTTTTCCATCTGCATTTCTCCTGAGATAAGGTATTATAAGATATTCTTACAGAATCAACAGCACATTGTATCAGTAACAGTGTCATGTTAAATGGATTAAGATTGGGTTAATTAGTAGATCAAATGTAGCTGTCATTGGTGAAAGACTATGTAGCCTGCAGGGATGTGATTAAAGGGCCAGGTTTGTTCAGAACCTTTTTGGATGGTATGACAGCCCAAATAGTCACAAAGTTTGCTGCAAAAACAGCAGCCCAAGGCCACCTTTTCCAAACCACCAGACTACCCTTTCTCTCCAACCTATCCTACAATACTGCCAATACCAGGTTGCTTAACATAGCTGTTTCAGCTTCATGTTTCATTTTCTTCCTTCACTAAATATTTCTCTGTTTCTCAGCACAGCAATGCGAATTAGGGCTTCCAGGCACAGCTTTTTCATTTTAGGACATGCTTCTCTGGTCTCCTCATGCCCTGGCCACAGCTGCACCCCAAATACTGCTTTCCAGCATTGGCTCTCCAGAATGTGTTGCTCCAGAATCTGCTTCTAAACTCTTCTCTTCAATAGGCTGAAATTCCTCAACCTTGCTCAGCCACATAACTTTGCTTGACATAGAATTTGTCCCTTTTGTAGTCCGATTAATGTGGACAGCCAGTATTACACTGTCACAGTGGCCAGAGAGGACACATGGTAGGGAATATCCAACTGGTCAGTGGCTTGAATCCAAAATACTCAAGCTTCAACTTGCCTGTACAGTATTTAATTGGTTCCATCTCTTTTCTCTAGTATCTAAGTAGTGGCTCAGCTAAAATAAACAGAAGCTCATGCTCTTTAGTCTTCAATATCTGTGCTTTAGTCTAGAGCAAGGTAGAGGGTTTTTTTAATTACAGACCATGAGTGTTTGCACACTAGGGGTGTTTCTCTGTTCAGAAAGGTCACAATTACCCAGATAGTTACTAAAAATTTGATCCACAGTTCCACACAGCAGTGCCCGACACATTGCATGACCCCGTTACAGATTTACTCACAAAGACATTCTTAAAACAAAACCATAGTGTGTTTATTGTATCCTCAAGCTGCATGTGGGAGCAGACAGGATTTCCTTCCACCTAAATGTAGGGCTTTTCTTTCCATTTATTTTTCCAGGAATTGACCAGCATACCTTGATCTGATCCAGTTCTGTTTTGGTACCCATGCACAGAACTGGGAGATGTATAGGCACGCAATGCACTAAAATATTAGCATTTATGTATGGTGTACATTTTTAACTCTCTTATTCTACATGGCAAAGTACAGTGTCATGTCAAATGCAATAGGACTTTACCCACTCACNTCTTCCTCATTTGCTTTTAAAGGGTTAACAATATATTGAATCTTTGAATCAGAAGAGTGACTCCCTTCTACCGTGATAGAATGCATGCAGCACAGTATGACACTGTCCTTCCGAGCCGTATAGTCTCTTCTAGAAACATCTGCTATTATTTCAAATTCTTTTATAGTAATAACTCACTACATATTAATTAATCTCAACTTCATTCCATTTCCAGGACAGTAATCTTAATCTTTATTTTTACACACAGAGGAAATTGAGGTAACTGTGCCTTTTCCACTACTCCGTACCCGTATTATTATCATCATTTTCTCACACAGAGATAAAAGAAGGATAAAAATTACGAAGGCCAAAGCAATTTTAAAGCCCCCTGAAGCCTCTCTCGCCTTTTATGGGGACACATCCCACAGAGTCACTCATGTCAGCCTTTTCCACACAGAGCAGCCATGGTATTTCAGGAATCTCTTTCCACCGACCCTGCTAGCCTCTCTGAGCTGCGATGGAAGAGATTACCTTGGTATGGAGACTGATCCTTGTCCAGTGAAAAGAGAAACCTGATACATATTCATTCATACCTCACAGAAATTAAATTTGCCAGATATCTTAATGAAGAAAATTTAGACACAGAAAGTAAACTGCAATTTTTTCTCACCTTAATTTTTCATTGAAGTGCATGAACGTGCAGTTTCTAGAAACCATTTGAAAGTGGTAGTGTTAGATCCTTGGTTACTAATTTTAGCGGGATCATCATGGTTTTAGTAGTCTGTCTCACCCACTCTCTGTCAGTAACACTAATTTCACACTTAGCATTCTTCCTACTGATGGTTTGATTTATGGGAAGATTTGCAATTGTGAAGGACCTGGACATTTTTTACACACTAGGAGTGAATGTTGGGTGCCAGTCCTTGAGGCTAGAGTGTCAGCCAAACCGCAGCCTAACACCACAGCTGCTGACCTCAGGGCCGTGTCACAGTGATACTCAGCTATGAACCACTGTCAGCTAAGGTTGCTTTGATTTACAAGTGTGCATGGATTTTCTAGGGCAGGTAGTTATTTCTGCTCCTCATCAACCTTAACTCCTTCAGGCCCATAGAATAAGAGCATTGCAGATTAGCTTTGGTCTTTGCCAGGCAAATTTATTCTCTTACAAGGTGAGAAGGTAGAAGTGGAATCTGTTATCTGTGAAGTAGGTGAGTTTCTCAAACAGGAGACCTGTTGATTATTTGTGAAACAGTTGGACTCTTGGTGGCTGTGAAAATGTCTCAGTCACATTTAAATGGAACATCACATTCAGGACAGACGTTTTTCTTAACCTTGAGGGGTGATCATTCCAGGTCAGTGTTGAAATCAGTCCACAGTTTGTAAATAGGTGCTCCTGTGACCCATACCATAGCTTCTTATAGGATTAAAATGATTTAGTGTTTGGGACTCTCAAACTATACTCACAAACATTTATTTAATCACTTCCTCTCTGTATTCTCATAGTGTGAGTGAAAAGATAAATGTAAGAACATTGAAATATGATGTTTTGGGATCATGGATCTGGACCTGTGGCCTGTGTCACTTCAACTTCTCTGCCTCTAGATCACACATAAGCTGTTCAGTTGCACCATATATCATATCTAGTCTTTAAGTCTAAGCACACTGCTCCCCATCCTCTAATAGACCCTGTGAGAAATACAAGCACAACTTTACACTCCATCTCAGCTGTTTCCAAAAACCAAGAAACTGTTGCAATAAAGAGAGAAAAAATGAGTTTAAAAGGACAGAATAAATTGAATCTGTCAAACCAAATAGCAAGTGGGCTGGCTGGTTAGGTAAATAATTTTTATTGGCTTTTTCCAACTAATCTGCTTTCAGGATTTATTACTCTTCTACTGTATCCTCAAATAAGGCCTCTGACTCTGATTCCAGTTTATGCTTTATCCATTAATAATTTTGTATATCCTAGAGAGTATTTATATTATTTATTAATTTTATCTAACCATAATTAGAACCATTGCAGCTGTTTAATGAGGAGTTACTCCAGGCCAACTTGCTAGAATTTTAATTTCATTTTATCATTCTTACAGAGAGGGCTTTTGGAACATTTGGTTCCTAACCCAAGGGCTTCCCCCTGCCTGCAAAACATTATAAGGAGGGGATAACTAGAATGGATTGTGCTCTGACCCCATGCAAAAGAGAAGCACTGCCATGTCTTGTTATTCTATTAGCATAATGAACTTAGAGTGTAACCACTCTAACTTGCACCATTCGGATTTGCACTGACATCCACACACATTTCTCATCATGCCAGAACCAGGGCAGATGAGGAGAGAGGAGGCAGAAAGCCACTTCATATCTCTCACCTCTCTCGTTTCTGCAGTAATGCTGAGATCAAAGCTTCTGTTTTCGAGACTATAGATGCACAGTCTATGGTAATGAGCCAACAAGTACATCTTTATGCAGCCCACTTCTGGGTTGCACCATGACTGTGAAAATGAGAAGCTTGAGTTATGTAAGAAGAGGCCTTCTTTACTTTTCTTGTAGTTTTCCTATATGGATCTGTCAGTTTGCTGAAGAGCAGATGATATGTCTGCTCAGTCTTCAAAGTCATTCCTTTATAAGGTAGTATTGTCCTTTCAAAGCTCTGAGCACCTGCAAACCTCCAGTCACTCAAGAGATGGCACTGAACAAAATCTCTTCAGTTATTCATGAATCCTATGCTTCATTACTTTGAAGTGGGCAGGTAAAAGTTTTCTCCCTCCGTGTGAGCCACAGGAAGGGTTTCAGTGGGTCAACACTTAAACAGAATAAAAATGCCATCGTTGAAAACTACAGGGCAGGGACAAAGTACTTTGGCTGCTTTTCCTTATTTCTTTATAAAAAGCTACAAGTTGGCCAGCCTGTTAGGAAAGAAATCTGACCCAGCTTATCGAAATGCAGAGAATCTGCTTCAAAAGATGATCTCAAGGCATGTGTATGTGCCACGTTCAATGCTCCATGAATATATCTCAGAGAGGAAATTTTCCACTAATAGAAGTCATATTAATCTATATATGGAAACCAGATAGCATTAATATAAGATTATCTTACTCTATGTAAGTTAAATTTGTATGTCCATTTATCATTGGTGAGCAATCTGGCTTTTTGACCTTTGCCCATGCAAGGCCTTAATGATTTCATATTTTTCAGTCAGCTGAGCTTCTACTTTTTTCAGCTTTTTAACTTGAGTAAGTCCAGTTCTCTATATTGTGGTCCCCTGGTATTTCTAATTATTCAGACATTTTCATGCAATAATGCTTGTGGAATGAATTAAATTTAAATTTATACCTTGAATTTTAAATTCGGGTCTACGACCCTGAATGTCTGAATCAGGGACCTAACCACATCATGTATCTGGACTTCCCTCCCACAAAACCAGTGGGATGCAGGGAGGTGTCTGCGTTAGCGGAGATATGAAAACTCTGCCTGCCTCCAGACCAAGGGTGTGGGAAGTACTCTGGGATCCTAGTGTTTCCACATTGCCCTTCTCTGGGATCCCAGTGTTTCATCATAGTATTTGATTTCATTAGCTAAGGGCTGACACCTTCTGAGACATGCAGAGAAGGCTGTCAGGCATTTCACAGAGCTGTAAATAATTAGGTGAAGTGTGCAGATTTAGATATTTGGAGAAAGATGAAGGAAAGTGACAGACAAGGCCAAGGAAAGAGAACAAATAAAGAAACAAATAGACAACAAAAATGAGTAAACCACAGTGCCTGACCCATCTGCTTGCAGGGAGATGCAAGATTTTGTTGCTTGCTCTGGTGTCCCAAGTGAGGTCTGATGTGTCGATGTGAGCTCCCAGGGATTCGCTCATCAGCCTTGTCTGTTCCGCAGGAGTGGGTGGTGGCGCTGGCTCTATCCCAGTCCCAGCTCTGCTGCAGCCCAAACATGCAAGATGGGCAGGGACAAGTGAAGGTGCAAATACTGAAGAGATTCCCTGCAGGGCAGTAACAGGCCAGGGCGCAAAAAGCAAAGCTTTCCCATCCCAAATACGAGTCTGTTTATAGGATGCTGCAGTCTGTCATCTTTTACCCTCTATAAATGTCGAAACTGTTATCTCGAGAGTGCGTAAGCTGTCATGGTACGTGTATGTATAGATCACTGTTACATGTCAGACAGCATAAACACAAGTACTGGAAACTGTTGTGTTTAAAGTTTGCCTTGCACTGCAGTGTAGCTGACACTGTAGGGTCAATGGCCATCTACTGCTTCTGAGGGCTTGTGAACACATCCATCCAGATGAGCTGTACTGAGTCAGGAGGGTCAGCAGCAGATACCTCAGACTGGGGCTGCTCCAGATCATGATTCAGGCACAACCACAGACCAGATAAATGGCAGGACAGAAAGAGAAGAACACAGGTAGGATGGGAACATAAATTATTTGGAGGAAGGAATGTGTTATGACAGGATGTTTTGCCGCTGTTTTCTTTTTCCTTTCAAGCAAAGTTTTTTAAAAAATAAATTACTAAGGATGCCACTACTAAAATTGGAGAAAGAAGAAGATAATAGCATTTGAAAAATAAAGTACATAAAAATATATAACAAAGGCACACAATTTCCATAACACTTGTCAAGTTATACTCACATTAATAAACATAGTCCTAAGAACTTGAACAGAACACTGAAGTTCGCTTGTGCTTTTAACTGCTTAGTTCTCATTCTCATCTGTTTTAAAATCTCTGTTTCAGTAATATTTCAGTCATCCTGATGAAATCAACAGGACTATGGGCACAAACCTTTATGCAAAATACTGCTTTTTTTTTCATAAGCACTCTGCATGAAATTTGAGACACTTAAAAACAAACATAGAATATACAAATGAATATTAACAAAAACAATAACAAATATAAATTCCGTAACTGCTATTGTACCCTTAACTAGCTACTTCACAAAATGCGAACAGCAAAATATTGTTTTCAAGTTAAAACTGAACAGCAGCTTGCAAACTAGTCGTGATCTGAAGGCAGCCCTAAAATACTAATTGTTTAAAAAGTTCAGACTCCGTTCTTATTTACTTTACAAGGGAGACAATGCTGTATGAGTGGGAGAGAAATCCCAGGACATCTGATAGCCAGAAAAAGACAGAGAGAAAGGGGAAGAACAGAGAGGCTCTTATCTAGAAAAAGAAATGGCAGCTGACACAGCTGTGAACAGGCAAATGACTGCTTAACAAACATTTATTGAGATTTGAGGGCTGTATCTCCCAAGCATCACAAACAGGACAAGTGTGGGTACCCACCACCGACCCCTCCATCTCAAGGTTATTAAAAGAATGAAGATGTAGGCAGAGATTTAATGCCACTGGAGCCATTTCAGTCCTCTGGACCTAATAGTACCTAGTCACAGTGAGACCTCTTTATTTTTCGCTCAGGGACAACCATTAAACTTCATTAACTTGCAGTAGCCGGTAAGTTCCACTGCAGTCAGAGCCACGACCTGTCCCTAGAGGCACCCAAATCCTGATGCAGGTTAGTAGTGGTTATTGCAGCACAATTCTGGGCTAAGCTTACAACTGGGCTATTGCTACAGTTTCAATGATTCACATCAGGAGAAGACATTCCCAATTGAACTGATCACCAGAATTTGCCTATCTAAAATTGTTTGTACAAAAGCTCTGGAAACTCTGCAGTCGGGACACAGAGAGCCTCATAACAGGTGCTGCAGCAGGGGAATAGCACTGCTTCAAGCCTTTACATCATATTTACCATCCTTTGTGTGAATTCCTGCCTGGAGTGATCAAGTCAAAATTCCTCCCGGAATGAGATGTCTTGCCATGCCTGGGGGTAGCATGGTGGAGAAAGGCCAGGAGCCTTCACAGATTCCCAATGATCCCCACAGAAGCCCGCCAGCCAGCAGCGATAATACCACCTGCCTGTGCTCCTGCCTCTCATGGCATGGAAGGCTTTAATGCATGAAATCCACTAGCGACAGACACCTTCCCCTCTTGTGGAAGAGGCTGGCTTTGGAGCTTAGATTTGACTGACAGCCACAAGCATGGCTGAATAACACAGTAATAGAAGGACCACAGCTAATATCTTTCACATGCATCTAGCTACAAATTTTCCTTTTCCAAAAAGCAGCCAGTAAAACACTTAACGGATGAGAAAAGGACAAGAAAGATGGTTTTTCTTCTCCAGTGTGTATGCTTTTTTCTGTTTTGTCATCCGGCTAGGAATTGTTGCTTGGTCTTCTATTTTTCCAGGAGAGAGCAAGTACACCTCAGGAAGCGTGCAATGCAAACAGGGTATTTTAGTCTTTATAGACACTCGTCTTCACCGTGGCTTCCATGATAACATTGTCTTAAACTTGGCTGATGTTCTTGTTCTTCATGTGTCCTCACCTTCTCTTCCTTTTTCTTACAGACTGCTGTCAAATACTCTGCCTTTCCCTCTGCAAGTTTTCCTGTCCTCCCTTCCACAGTGATTTTCCAGACCTTAGCTTTTTTGATGTCCCTTTTCCTTTTCCCTGTAGTTATAAATATATTCTACAGATCTTTTTACACTACAAGATTTTCCTCTTCTTCTCTTCTGCCAATACTCTTGTTCAGAGCCCGCTTTCTTTGGTTCCCCAACAATTTTTCCCCCATTACCAAGTTTGTGTATTGCCATCTCACACTATACACTTACCCAGCTGCACAGCCCCCCATTTAAATTGGAGCTGGACATATTTTTGCACTACTTAAACCCACATGTACAGTTTTGTTAAAACATTTCAAAGGACTGATATCTTCAGCATTTTCTTCACATCCTCCCTGATGATTTACTTTTTCATCTTTGTGTCCTGTCATCTCACATAGTTTGGGCTCTGCCTCTCTTCTCAAAGAAAACAAAGTTCAGGAAAAACCCCATACTCTTGAAATCCATATTTCCCGTTGCCATTTCACTGCGTTTCTTCCCTGGGTCATGAAATTCATTGAACCATAAGTTGTTACCCTAGTCTGCGATTATCATTTCCAGCTTCAGCCTGGATCTTTTCCAAGCTGCTTTTTATTTTCAACAGACTTCACAAACTGCTTTCAAAGTTTCTAGCCTCATCTTGGCTATATTCCAGGGCTTTCCTGCCACTCTTGCACAGTCACAGTATGACTCCTCCATCCTGTGCTACCTCCCCCCACCAGGCTGCCTAATGCACAGTGTTTCATGGTGTTAGCCTCTACCATTGCTTTCCTTCGTCTTCTCATTGACTCTAGTGATGGTACTATAAAATCTTCTTGGTTTTCTTCTTTCCTCCCCAGCTTTGTTGATGAGCTAAGCCACACAGGAGGCTTCAGCTTTCACATGCATTGCACTTCTCTCTGAGCTCCTTCACTCCAGTCTAGGATCTAAGACTGTCTCTAAACCTCTCTGTTATCTGTCACTATTGACAAACAGAGGGGAAGTTAGGGAAAATTAATGTAATACAAAGCAGGCAGCAAATGCATGTAAAAACTGGTCTCTGTCTCTGAAGTCTAGGCTTCTTCAGCCTCATGATGCTGATTAGGGTTTATGGGCCTTGCTAGAACAACAATGGGCACTTCTTGTGCTTGAGTAACACCTTCTGACACAAGGACAGAGAAAACCTGGGGTGCAGAGTTAAGGACGGTATTGCAGCCTGACACTTCTGAAGAAAAAAAAATAAATAGTGGTAACCTGAAATGCAGTTTTGACAGCGGGATGCATGAAGTGAAAATGTACATTGCATCTTCTTTTCCCGTAGATGCAATCTAACACCAGAATGGGAGAGAAAACAGTTGATATGGGACACAAGTGAAAGCAACAGCAAGCCTTGGTCTCTGATAATATATTATGGTAATACATCAGTGACAGAGAAGAATTAGTTTATGGGAGAGAGCATACAATATGAACCCTGCTGCTCCAGGAGGGCTCTTCTGTTGCGCTTAAAGGGAAGAGCTGACATTAGCCTGTGGCACATCAGCCTGATAGGCCCTGAGTTGTTCCTCAGGCATGACTCACAGCAGAGCTGACGAAGTGGAAACCAACATTTTTCATTACATTATGTAATGGATCCTTTTATTGTCAGGATTTTGCCAAGAATTCTCTCCAAACGCCAAAATGACAGTGGAGGGCCAAATGAGCAGCCCTATAGGAACAGTCTACAGGCAATATTTAAACAAAAGCAAAAAATGTCATGACAGTTCTGATGGTTTTTGACTGAAATGCAGAAAATACTGATCAATAGGATGGCAGATTCTTTAAAAAAAAAAACATAGGGTAAACATTTTCAAGAAGCATCTATGTGATACATTCCTTCCCTTCTTCTGGGAAAGAAGAAACACCCCAGGGACACACAGACTAATAAAAAATAAAGATTATCCTACTTAAGTATGTTGGAGGCACCCTTTCCAAGAAGCTAGGACATAGCAGACACTATCCGGAGTTTAGATAATATCCATTAACATTACAGATAAAAGCTCTAGAAGGAAGGAAAAGCTATAGTCAAATATCAGCTTCTTGACTGGGTAACATTGATTTCCTCCTCCTTTTCTTCTATTACACATCCACTCTTTAATGACTGCAACTTTTCCCCGCAGCTTTTCCCCTGCTTATTTTAGTCCACAGGATGTCTAGTGCACCATGATTTTGCAACTATTTCAATCATATTTTTGCTTATATTATGCCTTTGTGGACCCATCCCAGGTCCAGAACTCATCCTGGATAAACCTCAGCACTATCTTCACTCACTTTTTTCCTCCCAGCAGCAATGCTGCTCAAGCTTCTGATACTCCTGTGAAACCCACGCTTAGAAACAACCTTCTGTCTAGACAGTCTGAAATTCCTATGCAGTTTCATATTTGCCTTTGTCTGGGCAGAGGTGACCAAGCACAGATTTCCAGGGGCAGCTGAAGAAGCTCTAGCCTGACTGGCTGCTCAGCTTGTGCAGCATCTGCTCCTGTACCACAGGAGATGGTCACAACCACACAGTGGCTGTTTCTTCAGACATATGTTTGTGTTTTGGAGTCTACGGTGATTCAGCCACTTGCTTTCATAAATAAGCTTTGTGAATTAGTTAACTTTATTTTAAACGAAGCGTGCCAAGCACGTCCACCAGCTTCAGTAAGTCTTAGTGGTGGTTTCCTTTTATTCCCGTCTTATTATTAGAAAAAATTTACACAATTTGCTGAGAGTATTCAGCCTAAAGTGCACAGATATTGTGTAGGGAGTTTTAG
>WEIS01021460.1:0-22405 GCA_013389965.1 Todus mexicanus | reverse complement strand
TCATTAATTCCAAGTATTTTGATGTTGCTTCTCACCAGAGCGCAGCACATCTCTCTGAACTCACAACGAGCCTTATTTATACATTCCTGGGAGCAGTTTTTCGCTGGTGTATCCCTGTGACTACAATATAACGGATTTATACACCCTTCTGACTCACACATCGAGAGATCAGAACTAGTCCCGAGAGGTTTGAGCCCCACCTAAATTAGTTCCCAATGAGAAAGAATGTGCAAATAAACTAATTAGAGATTAATTGGCTAATACATATAGATAAGTTAATTAGAGATTAATTAGTGTTTACATAGTATGGTCCTTAGAAGATGTAAATTGGCCTTGAAGTACTAAGTATTAGATGTCAAGCTGTCTGACAGTTCTTAGGTGCTGTCTATGTACACTGCACTTGTTGGTTTATCCACCAGCTGTCACCTCTCCACACAATTCCTTCTGTGTAGTTTGCCATTATCAACTTGATCTCCAGAATTTGGATCCAGATGCTTTTATAAGCTCTTCTCCCTGAACGCATCGACCTTCCTGAGACACAGGCAGGATCCACAGAAGCATACATCTAAGCAAGAGTGTGACAGTACAACCCAGTAACACTCACTTGCCTTCCTACTCTACCTACAATTTCCCACCTGGTTTCAACTGATAGGAATTTTGTTCTCGCGGCTCAATCCAACTCCATCTAAAAGTTGCTGTAATACCTCAAAGACTGTACTCTATGAGCTGTGGAAAAATTCTTAGGTTGTTAATATATTTCTATTTGTGAAATGGAATGTGAGCTTCCTTTTATCAGTTTTCCATCTCAAGCATATATATTCCTATATATTTCCCAGTTCTGAACTGGTTACTAGAGAAATCCACAAGAATCCACAAAGCACCAACCAAGTGAGGTGTATATGAACTCCCCTGCTGTTCCCGGCTCCGCGCACACATCCTCCATGCTAGCAGTGTCATCAGAACAAGCCTTTTCTAGAACTCATGGAAACTGAGCTCCTCAGTCACTCTTCCCAACATTCTTCTGAGTATAAGGGAGAGGTTCTGCCACAGCATGCTGCTCGTAAGCACCTCTAGGAGTGATGAATTGGACCAAAAAGTATTTTCAGGCAGTTTCAGCTTAGCAGATTTAAATGGAGCTTGAGTCTCTTGGCTAGGCCTTACAATACCACCCATAAGACAGTTTGAACAACTAGGACAATGTGGGTTTCTCTTCTCTTAAGGTTTGACTGCAGAATACAAACACTATCACTAGCAGGTAAAACCCCAATTGTGAAGAGGTTTTTCAAAGCAATACACAAAGTCCTCAATTTATCTCTTTGGTGTTCTTATAATGAGTTCCCCTTATCTTGCCCCCCTGGGATGGACAGACACCAGAAAACAAAGCCTCCATAGTAAGAACATTTAAAGGCCTAGTTTCCTAGAAAAAATTATGTTCAGCAAACAAGGTTCTTGAAGAGAGGCCAGTAAAACCAGTTAGTTAAAGAAGTGTGTTGAATCTTCGAAGCTGAACTAACAAAAATAAGAGAAAAAAGAACAGCCCTGCATTATTTTGGAACAGAGAGGGTCAGAGTTTACCAGGGTACATACTGCTTGGGTTTACCATCACTACTTGAGCAGAATCAGAGCAGGTCTAACTTCAGGCAGGATTCTCAGAAACACAGTAAAAGACTCACTTCCTGGGCACTGAGATTTGACCATTTTGTAAAGGGCAGCACTAACTAAAAGGCAGCAGCTGAATACAAAGTTTTTGGAGTGCACACTTTAAAGAGCCCAATTTCCTCCCAGCCTGCCTTTCCACCCTTCCCTCTTTCTCCTTCCACAAAAGAGCACTGTAGATACGTACAATAAAGAGTCTGTGCTATTTCTAGCCAAGGTCAGGAAAATCATTTTTCTATTTTTGCCTTTAAAGAAAAATAAAAAAGTTGTTATTACCCTAACTTAGATGGGCTTTTTCAAAATGAATCTACGGCTCTGAATCACCTTCCTGGTCATAGGTGCGACTCTGGCAGCTGAGACACAAAGTCTTCCTTAGAACAGAGTGTAGTTCCCTGGCGAGGCTGCGGCTGGTGCATGTGCTTCACTCTCACCTTGGCACATGTGAAAATTATTCCTAGATCAACCCGATTTTTTTTTTATTATTATTATTATTTCATTTAATGTTAACATTCTTAAAATCCTGTTCCCCATCTGGACTCTTCCAGGACACTGGTAAATGCCTTCATTTCCCTTCAGTGAGTTCAGCCATCTTCTCAAGTGCAGCCTTTTCCCTGCAAGCAGCACCACTCACAGAGCTTTCATAGCCAGAGAATGGAACATGCAGTAGAAAATATGCAAAGCTAGTGCAGAAGGAGTAAAAGCTCTTAAGTGTATGCTGCTCATTAATTAGTTAACAGAGTCTCCAGCTGCCTCTCTCATTCAAGGCTGTTTTCCTTGGCTTTTCCTTTTTTTCTGCCCCCCTCGGGAAACTGGCTCCATACATGCAGCTTGCTTTAAAGAGAACTTTGCTGTGTCTCTGATATCACCTATACTAAGTGCGCTGTATAAAAGCAAGGAGCGCATTTTAGCAACATTATGCTGACTCCTTTTCCTTAAAATCATTTATTACAGTTTTACTTCTTTTCCCTCTTTTTTTTCCCTTCCTGTTAAACGCACTGGTATTGCACAGGGCTGTACTTGAATATGGACAAAACATAAATCCAGCATCTACAAGTGCAAGAAACAGTACATTAAGCACACGAGCAGAAAACAGAACCAAGGCACTGTATATAATAAAACCATGTTATCCCCCCTAAAAACACAGAGTCAGGACTGTTAACTGTTTTACAAGAGTTCAAAGGCATCAGTGCTAATGATCATCTCAAGCAGTTCTAGACACCATGCAAAAAATATGAATAGCTTGTGACCTCCAAACTCACCACAGGTGTGGAAAGCGAGTTTTTCCAAAGCCAGGAAGATGTGCATTCATCTAGATGTACACATACACATTGCACAGCCAAAGTTTTCCTCCTCGTTTTAAAAAAGCTGAGGTTACCTCAACATTAGCTGAAGGTTGAAATGGTTATGGATTATTTTGTTTACCTTGCTTCTCAGTTTAAACAACATACCAGATAGAAAATAATTCGGGAGTTCACCTAGAACATTTTGCTGGGATGTCAGATGTTACAATGCGAGGAAAGTTTAATTGCTCTGCTTTTAAACCTGGCTCTGATAAAGGCCCAGCCAGCCTCTAAGTGTCCCATTCAGAAACGCTTTTGGATTGTTTATGTCTTCTTTCACCAAATTTGTATGAAGGACAATCTTGAGCCATCTGGTGCCTATTTAATTTTTAACCACCTCTCACTTGGAATATTTCTTTCTTTATACTTATTTTGTCTTAACAAATTGGCCATAAGCTAAACTGCACCATCTGTGACTTCCAGTAAATACAACTGTTGCTAATGAAATTACCCAGCTTCATCATTTTGATTTAAATGCATTGCCTGCTTTTTCTATGACCTTTCATTGCTTGCCATCAAATCGCAGCTTTCACACATTTAGATACACACTCATGTAGGTCAGGCTTCAGGAATAAATCTTCTCTGTGAATCTCAAGAAGCCTGGCCAAGCTTGCTCAGCAGGCTGGCACGAGCTCCCCACAGCCAGGGCCATGCTAAGAAATCATTCTGGCATTTGTGACCATCCAGCTCAGGGGCTGAGCTCAGTGTGGCTCATGCTCCAGGGCAGATCCCCCGCCATGTGACCAATTGGTCACTGCTTCTCCTTCTCTTGCCTCCCATTTGTTTGACTGACTGAATTAATGATTCTGGATGCACTAGCCCCGTCTTTTGGCTACCCTGTCTCTTCCTCAATCACAGGACAAATCTGACCAGATTGAACTGGAGGAAGAGACTGGGACCCTTTTACCTCAAAGAAAAATGCAGGAAACTAAGGGAATCCATGAGAGATTAGCAGTGAAGGTGCGGGATATCACCACAATTACTTGCATAGTATTTCATGTATAAAAGTAACCTGGTGTGATTAATTGAAACCTAGAGAAATACATTCCCTTGCCCTCATGTTCAACTAGTAGGTGCCAGGCATTTGAGAACTGTACCTTAACTTACATCTGAAGGAAAAGATATTGGTGAACTTTCTATAGTCAGAATGGGATGTATTCAAGTAGGTATTCAGCCAGTAGACGTCGGCATTTTCAGTAGCCATTTACATGGTGCCTGCAATATTTTTATTAGGAGCACAGTATGCCCAACCTTTGTTGCTACCTCTGAGGGCATCTCCCTCAGAGAGATGTAGCCCTAGTGAACTGGAAAAATGAAGCATCTATTTCACAGGTACAAGCTGCTATTTTGGAGCTCCCTTAGGTGCTCTGCTAAGGCTTAGGTTCAACACGGATTCCAAAGCATCATATTGCAATTGCTGTCTGGGTGACCATGGCTGAAGACATGACTTTCCAAGCTCATACCCAGAGACATCAACAATATGATGGTATCAGTTACCAATTACATCAGCAAGTCAAGTCTAAGAACAGATGTGCACACAGCATGCACCTAGTGTCCCCGTCCCCAACCTTCTCCTCCTATCACTAGTAACATGTACCATACGAATAACATTCCCTTATTTTACCATGTGGCAAGATCACGAAGAGGTAAAACATGAATGCTGGATGAAATCAGGAATGAGCAGCCAGGTTTCCAGGTGACATAAATTGCCTTGCTGTAAAGCCACAAATTTACACTGGTTTGTGATCCCTCTGCCACGGTGAGGAACTCGTAACCCAGGTGCCTTCTGCATTCTAGAATGAACCCTTATTTCCCTTACTAGCTTTATTTAAATTGTCAAGAACCTTGGCTTTCAGTTAGTCTCTACTGCTCCTTTTCCCTATTTTCAGCATAAAATACATTGTCCTATTGCTCCCAGAACAGCTATCGGTGCAAACTACAGGGGAACACACTGCTTATTTGCTTACTCCACTAGCACAATCTCAATAGATGCTCATATACAGTAGAAAGCCTAATAATTCATTAACTAAAAATAACTTTTTGGTGTAGATTTGAAATGGTACATGAAGGAGACCAACGAAGTGAAGGCATTCATACTTTTGGAACTCACGTCTTGGATGACTATCAGCAGCACTAAAAGAAAGGGTATTTTTAAGTATGCTGTGAAGAAAATGTATGTCTGGAATTAGGTATTTTGGCAGCACAGTAATCTTCATGATGTCTGGCAACATGAAAGTTGCTGTAGTGTCAAGCTGATAAAGAGAACCAAGACTGCAAAAGGAAGCAGTATGAACAGCATTGTTCAGCAGGGAAGACTTCCAGAAGCTGGCAGAAACTTTAGTATACAGCCCACAGAAGCTGTTAACATCTCCAAAATACAAGATGCTATATGACTGCTGGTAGATAAGCTATCTTCCTATGTAGTTAAAGTAAGGAAGAACTGAGCTAAAAAAAAAATGTGCGTAAACTTCAGCCAAACCCCCATAAAATCAAAGGCATACAGCCTAAGAAAAACCCTTCCTCAAGCTTCCTTCTGCAACTCCCTTTGGCGCGGAGGTGCAGTATTCAAGAGAGAATCACAAAAAATCAAGCCAGGATTAGAAACCAAGACATTATAAAGGGAAATGGCACATTTTAGATGGGAAGAAATACAGCAAAAGGAACACACTGCCTCAATTAACTTGCTAGAAGCAGACACAAAGACAACTGAACTACTTAATCATTTGCGTTAGGTATGTTCTAATCTATATGACATTTAAGCTCATACAGCTCATGGGTATTACAACTACATGGATTTCTTCAGAACCGTATTTTTTAATGGCAGAAAAAATACTAATCTTGCTCCATAACTCCCTAAGAGGTTCAAAGCCTCCTTGTTCTGCAGCCACAAGAGTGATACGCATCCAGCTGAACAAAATACTGTCATCAACTGTATTTTATCTGCATATTCAAGCATCAAACCGTTTATCATCATGCCCAAAGGAAAAAAAAAACCACCTCTCCAATAGCTACCTCAAGTAATTAGAATGCTCCAAGAATAAGAAACTCAAGTATTCCAAAAGCAATAACGAACAGCTAATTGTATGGCAGAAGTTATAGATGAAAATCCTCATGCAACTGTGGTCAGTTTAGCAACCTCTGATGTTCTGGGTGCCTTTGTATGTTCAGACAAGGAAAGGAGGAAAGAAGACAGTTGGGCTAATTGAAGGGAACTGGATCTAGAAGAATAATCTATGATAGGAACTGAATGACTGGGCTATCTAGCCAGGTGGCACAGCTTCTCACAGAAAGATGAACTCATTCTACAGAGTCAAGATTGAGCTAAGAACATGTTGTATGGCAAGCAGAAGGCAAGGTTGAATATCTTGGTTGAATTCAGATTCAGAAAATTGCTGTATAATATTTTGAAATATAAAACAAGCTTAAGAAGAATGCTTACAGGAGGATTAAACTTCTGGTTTGTTACTTGAAGTATTCTTTGAAAAAACACCAAAAGGCAGTTGTCGTACAGTTCCTCGCACAGAGGCTTCTCTGGAAGACAAGTTTATTTCTGCTTTTAATAGCACACACAGGACCGAATATTGGTTTGGCATTACTAAGATGCCAGTTTTTAAACTGTTGCTGTATTTCATCTCTTGGCATCTTCTAGAATTCTCCACCTTATGATTGTAATATGCAGCAACACGATAACTAATGATCTGTAGGACCACAGTTGTTCAAGGCAGCACTGACTCCAGGCCTAAGTTTAAGAAGAGCTTCACTAGTACTTTCCCCTTCAGCTTTCGCTCCTGTTAAAAGTTCAAACTTTGGGAAAGCGAAGTCTTCCTAACACCCATTTCCACTACTTAATGAAAGTTTGAAATGGTACAATAAGTGCTAGAGCTGGCATTTAAAAGGGCATGCACTCTGACCTTCTATTCAGAAAGAAAATCTCTCTCTCAAGATACTCAGAATGTGCATTGTTCCATCAACACCAATTATTTTCAGTAATCCACAACCCTAATTTTATAAATATGGTGTCCTGGTTTTATTAGCCGCCTTCTAAATCCCATTTATATTCATTAGCATTTTACATCTTGTATTACTTCTAATGTTGAAGTTTTCCTTCTTAATTCCTACCACACAGTCTTACACCAGAGTATTTGTACGGTATAAATGCAATACAAAAGAGGTTTAAATACACACTAGAAAGTTAAAACCACTAAAACAAAACATTTCTGTAGTTAATTCTATAAGTACAATTCGAATTATCTGTCACCAGCTCATAGCATGAAGTTCAGGCAGGGTGATAAAACATGACATTGCTTTTTCAGCTTTCCTTGTCCTTCCTGGGAAGAAATTCTGTGTTGATGTTGAAAAAATATTCCTAATCGTAAATTATTTCAAATGATCATATCAAAAATCTCTGCTGAATTAATGACAGGCCCTTGCATTTCAGCAGCTGAGCCTGAACAAAAGGACTTTGTGCATGCTGTGGAGGCATTGACATTTTATTTCAATTCTCCTCACTCAATTATTTTTAAAAGTTCAGGATTTTTTAAATTATTATTTTAGTACCTGGTCATCATTTATGACCCTTCCATCTTTTACTCTGCAATTTCATGTTTTTCAAAAACCCCAAACAGATCTGTACCTAACTTCCATGCATACGTGTAATTAATCATCATCTTCACGACTTCATGTCTTCTAGAGATTCACAGATACTGAATGATTTCCAGAACATTTGCGTAGAACCTAAAGGGCAAATTAGGTTCTTCCCCAGTTTTCCCTGCAATAGGTGGGGTTTTTCCTCCAGAGAAATAAATACAATTCAGTTATATCACAAACACATTTACATAAACTCTCTCAGTTATACAACTTTCACATTCCCAGAAAATATTTCTGCCTTCGAAGAGAAGCAGATCTGCAGGTAGAATATATCTACAGCTACCTATTAGCTTAAGGTGCCTGATCTTCTTCAGCAACAGCTTTTCCTTTTTTCAAGCTACCATCTTTTAGATCTTCAGATACAATATTCCTATACTGGGAATATGTATTTTGATTTGTGATAAAGACTTACAGACTATTTCTACTTTAAACAAACAAACATCCCAGATCATAATCAGAAATGTGTCTGGCGATGCTTTTTAAGAGGATCATTTACTCATCATTTTGTGGAGAGCATGTGCTGGAAGACAGTTTGATGTTTAAGTGGGACTTGACTCAGCTTTCAGCAAAATAAGCTTACAGCATTTCTTCAAGTCCTTTTAGGGATTAGTTTGTATCAAATATATCCTTAATTTGCATTTCAAGTTACCTAAAAGGAACCGCTATCAGCGTTTCAAAGTGGATAAAGCCAGACGCTTGGTTCTGAATTTGATTGAGAGGAAAAATATATCCATGTAATAAAAGAAAGACAGAGAGTCACAACAACAGCAGAAATTTGCTGCGCTACTAGTCATTTTGCTACACCAGGGCATGATTCTTCTTACCTACTGAAGGAGATAATAGGAAAGTCTCTGTGGGGCTGCAACTGAAAAAATGAGATAGAAAGAGCATGAGATCCACAAAATCAAGTGCTCGTTAACGTCAATAGACTGATATGACTCTATCCACAGGCTGAGTCCACCGAAACAGAGCAAGCTAGGCTCACACCCACTGAATCCTCAAAAAGTGAGTATCTAAGAAGCGAATGAACTGTTTCTATCTCTTCAGCACTGCTGCAAAAAAGTTTAGTTCCAAAAGAACTTCTCTAGAAAAAGGGAAGTGGATCTGGCAAGAGTTTGACATTGCTTAAGGCATGCACAGGTGGATGGAACTGCAGGCCAGGTCAAAGGAAAGAAAAGATTTATGTTATGTGCAAAGAAAAGGGCAGAAGAAAAATAGCCGCTCGGGCTGGGCTGCACTGAAGTGAGGGAAACAGCTGTTCATACAGGGAAGGAATGGTCAGGTAAGACAGGCTGGAAATAATAATCATAGGGCCATCTGCTGCCCTGGGACTTTGCACCCTCAAGGTATGAAACAAATTTTGTCTTCTAGGAGCTCAAGCAGTGTAGCTGTTACAAGCCTGTCAAGTAAACAATGCCTGAACAGGGCATTAAAGTTACACGAGTTTCATGCAAAAGTTGTTCAACTAGTTTAACTCACTAGTAAGGCAAAAGAAAACAGTGTCCTTTTCACTGGATTTTCTGTTGTAACTAAATACTCTGTGAACACGGAAGGAATACATGATATCAGGTGCCACTACCATTTCCAGCTTACATGGAAGACTTGCCTTGCACCTTAAAACACACCTTTGCATCGTAGTTAAAAGTTACTGCCAAACTTTGAAAGTTAAAATTCTTGTGTCACTACTAGCCTGATAACTGTCCAATCCAGATAGTGACCCACTATTTTCTACCAAGAAGATACTCAACTTGTAACTCAGGTATTTAAGGATTAAGGTATTTAAATCAAAACCACTGCACTTCCTTTCTGAGCTCAGGGGGTTACCATAGATACAGCTGGTCCAATTCAGTAGGACCGAGTATCTGAACTTGTATCTAGTTCTTCACTGTATGTCAACATCTACTCACAGAGATCCTGCTCCTTTTCATAGCTGCCCCTTCTGCCTTCAGCCCACCCCCAGGCACTCCTACCTCCGCAGGCTCAGAGCCTGTAGAAGGCAGCATGCTCCAGCTCCAAAACCTTCTTGCAAGGATGCCATAGGTCCTGCCCATGTTGGATGGTACTGAAGACCAACATATCCTTGAGGAACAGCTGCTTTCCTTCTTTGCATCACTCTCAGCTGGATCTCTTCAGCAGCTATCAAAGAAACCTAAGGCAACAGCTTCTTGAGGCTTTGCGAATACCTCTATGAATATCTTCGTGTTGGCTCAATGGGAACCACATTACTTAGCCTGCAGAGCACCCTGCAACACGCACATCCATTCTCCAGCTTCACTGGAAAGAACCCTCTGCCTCATATGTTTTAAGAGACTCGAGGGGCTTTTAAAAGAAATGCAGGCAGGGATGACCTTGCATTTGGATTCCCTGCTGTGTGCAGCCATGACTTAGAAATGCCACCCTTAAAATTACCTAGTATGATGGCACATTAAGTGCAGCTGAAAAGGCAAGATCGTTTATTTAATTTACTTTATTTATTTAAGTTGACCTGCTGAGGGATGCGGTAAGACAGGGAGAAATGGAAGAAGGAAATGGCAATGACCTTGCATTAGCAAACATCACACTCTACTGGAAAAATAGCCAGCATTAGTAGGGGCTTTGTGCTGAGGAAACTTGCAGCTGCTGAGTCTCACCAATACTAATGAATATCATTGTGCCCATTTGTGAAATTAAGCCAAATTTTACACAAATGAATGAAAATAGTTTGGACAGAGATTTGTGATGTAATCATAATATGACAAAGTTAACATCAAATGTCACTTCAGCATCTCACTTAGCACCCACTGCTCAAATAGTGTGAAACACAGCTCAGAGGAAAAAAATCCTCAGCTCCTGGGATTAAAAGGTAGATGTCAGAAAACCCAACAGAGCAGAATCTAACACAATGGTCTAGGTCAGGAAATCAGGATTTGGGTTTTGGAGGGGAGAGAGCTGGGGGTTTTTGGTCAATACCTGCTAACTGAGCTTTCCAGAGAGGAAACCTCCACTCAGATATCCGTGCCAGCCAGCCAACACAGACTTGGAGAAAATACCCTAAGTCAGAATTAACTATGCAAATAACACATCAGTCAGGCAGTGCATCGCTTATAGTAAGTTCACAGTCTCATGGACTGGGAAATCCATTTCAGCATCACTAGGAAAAGACATTGTTTGTGATAGTCACACAAAAAATGCAAGTTCATAACAGTGCATATTGCATATAAAGGTTTCAGCATTAACATGGTAAAATCCTTGGAAACCGTGCCCTCCTTAAGCAGCACTGAATTTTGGACATTGTTCAAGCTAGAGGCTAAGCCAAAGGCAAATAAATTTGCAGTGGGCATTATTTAATACAGCTTTTCTTAAAAATAGAGTATAACAGATGTTTAATTTATTGCATCTGAAAATTCAGAATATATCCGGGAGAAACCCATGCAGCAATGATTACAAAATAGCAACTGAAGTCACCGGGAGTATTTTAACCTAAGGTTCTCAATCATGAAGCATAAAGCTTGGGTAAGCTGGTTCCCTTTTTCCTGCAATTTAATATACTGCCATCAAATATTAGAGAAGAGGTTTCTGGATATTCTACATGAAGAGACAAATGAAAAGTTTCCAAACTCCTCAAATATCCTGCCTATTTCCACTTGTTCACAGTATTTCTGGAGACAAGTCAGTGATAACTCTTGCTCAGGTACTTAGGCTACTTGAATTTTAAAAACTCAAAGCCACCTAGTCAATTAACTTTTTGGTCTATTTTACTCCATTTTTACACCACTGGACCCTCCCATGAAAGAACGACATTTAAGATATGAATCCACTTTGAGTCTGAGCCAAATTAATGCTTTTAAGAACTTCAACTATTAGAATTATAAAAATAATCAGCCGAGTGAGGACTGAAGCTTCTTCAGTTTTGATCTGATCGTATTTTCATTCATTTTCTAAAATGTAGATGTATATTTATAGAGAGAATTTTTGGTTTCACAAACACCCCAGAACTCCATGTAATACATTGCTAGATGGCACCAATATTCATGTGCTACTGATTTTCAGATCTCAGTCCGGGACTTTTTCTTAATAAAGCATTCTACAGGTACTTTGGCCATCAAGAGATTCCTGTAAGAATCACAGCGGCTTGAGCACCTTGCAGGTTCAGGTATGTGATGAATATGCTGTGCTTTGCACCTTTTAACCACAACGCAAAGATGCATTTTAAGTTATCGGTGAACTTCTAAAGGAGAAATTTTGTTACTGCCACCCTAATGAATTTTTATTTAAATTATTCAAGCGAGACTTTTTATTTAAATTGATTGTAAAAGAAACAAGTAACAACGTTGAGGGATGACTCATCTCAGCTCTGAACTCCTATTCCGGACTAGTGACCTCCTGTGAAGGACTTAATAATTACTTTCTTGGTTAATTTTCACTCAGTATCTTTTGCAACTACAAGATAGACAACATTTGACATACCTTACAAATATTTCTGATCTTGCAGGCTCAGGCCATCTCCTGGGTTTTGTTACTTCAGCATACCAGAAAAATCCACCCCCTCAGTGTGCCTGCATGATACAAGTGCACAGCAACTTCTACCTGGGACAGTGTTTCTGTCAGTAGGAAGAGAGAATCCTTGCCAGTGCCCCTGGCAACACCTCTGGATCCCTCGTATTACTGCAGGGAACTCAGTAGGAATAGGATCATATACATGATTTGCAAACCAGCCAGATCACAGTAAAGCAACGCCTGACAGCATTGCTAATTTGTCTTGCTCATCAGAAACACAGAGAGACTCCAGGTTTTGCTTAAATCCCCACCTGGGGAGAGAAAGAAGGGAAAGCCTCATGACATGCACCTCTGACCTGCCCAAAGCAGCCTTCCCCTTCTATGTCTGTTTCTTTTCAGAAAAGGGACTATTTGGTGAAGCTGCACCTAGTGTCAATGCAAGGACACCATTACTTATTCCACTGATCTCTCTACATCCAAGTCCGCTTCCTTCATATATAAACACAGAGAAAAAGAATTGAGTTTAGGCTCCAAACTAGGTTTAAAAAATAGTTTGTGTGTGAGCAGTAAGACTCCAGGACATCATCTTTTGTCAGCCTGCCTTGATTTTTCCACGTAACTCCTCCTAGCAGTAATTGAGAGCTCCTGCACACACAAGGACAAGATGCTAACCTACTGCGTCGCTCATTAAGGTTTAATCTTGGTGTTGCCTGGTGCACAATATGGTATCATTTATTCCTACTAAGACCATAAACAGATTACCAGCTCTGTGCCACAGTAACATATTTGGTCTCGCATTATTAATATCCACCTTTATAAGGTTATTCTCATAAGTGTCCTCTCCAAGGGGCTTTGCAGAAAGCTTTTCATCACCTGATTTACAGGATATTAGTTGTGAAATAAGTCAATCCCTCCAATACCTTTTGGATGGTTGTTCCTTATTCTTGCTTGCAACTATCTCTAGTTCTCTTGACACCTTCATACCATTCAGGATCCCTAAGGGATAACAACTTCCACAGGGGGTGGATTAAGGTGTGGGGACTGAAACAACAGATTAGCCGCAGGTTCCTGTCTCAGCAACAGGAACAAAATCAATTCTCATTCGGGAAAGCAGCGCTTACCAACATCTCCCCACTAGACTCAGAAAACAAATGATATCAGCTTGCTTGCTTTCCCACTAGCATCTAAACTACAGGCTCAAGCATGCCAGCTGAAAACAGCCCTTGTCAGCTTAACAGACACTTAGCATCTGACACATTATTACAAAAGCCTATTAATAAAATAGCTTTTAAGCAGAGAAGGTAAAAGACTGTGTCCACCACATCTTCAGTAGCCTTTTTTGGTGTGTGTGATGATGAGCAGAAAAGGAGAGAGGACAAGTGGTGGCAGTAACTACTACAGCCATTTGAGTTTGATTTGCAGAAATCAGACTTGCCTCTTACCAGTTCCCACCAGAGCATGAAAACCACTTCTAAAAATCACCTAAGGCAAGCTCCCTACAACAAACTGTGTGTTCGCCAGGCAGTTGGGTGGGCTATGACCACAGCCCATTAATCTTCATCCTACTGTCACCTGACACTCATCCATCAGTCAGCAGTTATATTACCTTGTCTCACCGCACAAACCATTATGAGCAACGTTTTGTATTGTTCTGCTGTGGCTTTGTACTTACTGGAATTGTCAATGGTAGTATGATGTTTATGGTATACTTCAAGCTTGCGCCAAAAAATAATTCATGGTAATTTCTGCCATCTCATCATTTACACTAATGCATATTCATCTCAATTTGCACAGAGATGCAGCAATTTGCAGGGGCAAAATTCATATTTCTTTGTCACAAAAGGTGTAACATATTGAAATTTTCACACTGCAGAAATGCAGAATCCCTTTTTTGGGGGTGGGGGGTGCAGAATCCTCATGGTTTGGTTTGCCTTGTGCATCTGTAGCTATTGAAATACTTTCAGCTCATTGGCTAGACCCTTGAATTTCGAGACATTTTTTGGTCTGTCTTCTTGCATAAATAAATTGGGGGGAGGGAGGGGTCTCGCAGTCTGCTCCCACAAGGAGAGAACAAGAGCAAATCCATTATTCCTCTGCTATATTACATCACTTTGAAAGAATATACACAGTCCCTGTGTTCCTAATAATGGTTGATTAGGAAAACATTCATCACATACCAGTGAGTACCTCTGTTCACAAACAAAAACTTTCTAACTCCTCTTGCTTTGGATATGCTTCCAGACACAACCTTCAGAATCCTCCTGACTTCAGTTCCACCTGGCTGCTTGCTTCTGCCCTCGGGCTGCCCATTTGGTGGTGCCGATAGAACTGTCTGCACGGCCAGGCTGGGAATCGGGCAAGAAACCTTACTCAAGTTAAAAAGCACTTTTTTCCTTTTAACAGTCATTTGCTTTGCTCACAAGCATAGCTACCTAATAATCGGTGCTGCCACAACCGAAAAATAACGTGAGAAAACCTTCGGCCAGTTCTGGCAGCAGGATGATTACTTACTGAAGCAATCACGGTGTTTATTCTCAGGGCCCTTCACGTAGCAGTGGCTGGCACATCTGGTAATTGCCAGGTACCTGCTATCAATTCAAATTTTACCGTAACGTTGCTGGATTTGCTATAAAATTAACTACTCACTTCACTGCGATCGAGTTGTTAAAGCCTACTAACTGGGCTTTGTGAAATAAATTTTTAAAACCAACCCAGAACAGAATTCCTTAACCCCTCTAAATGGCACCTTATTGCCAGCTCCTCTCCTCAGCCTTACAAGAATCAAAAAAAGGACATTTAAATATTTGTCACAAAAAGAAATGCAGTATAAACAGATTACACTGATAATTCAGTAGTTCTGAAGAGTCTCCAGGAATTCATCCTTCAGAACTAAGATGGAAGCATTTACTGTATCTTCATTTAAAAACACGGCAGGTGGCAGCATCCCTGACAGGTAGCACTGTACAGGACAGCAGGAAAACTTGCTTTTGATCCCACCCATACCTAAGCAGAACACGGACAACAGAGTTATTTATATATCTATTCTCTATTTAAATGCCCTCACTTGAATTGTCACTAACAAAGAAGTTAACCACAAAAGGGGTTTGTTCATTTTGAAGCGGATACTTGTAACAAAATAGGTGTTTTTCCAAAATGTCACAAGCTATGGGGATTCAATGACCAAACTGATTTTAATATATATATTATTTTTTAAAAGACGGAACTGTGTATTAAACATAATTGTTATCCACCTCCTGCTGCTTCAGGCCAAGCACTTGGCAGGTTCTTTTATTTTGGTTTGTAGAGATGGGTGATGCATGTGTATTTTTCTGTCAGAAAACAACCCCAAAAGTGCCCTATTATATTGATATTGGCACCAATGGTCTTGATCTACTTATTAGGCAGGAAAAGAAAAAAAGTGAGATGAAATGGAAAATTACGAGGCCAAACCCACATCTAATTAAAAAAGACATGAATTAAGGGATTTAGAAACAAGTAGTGAACATTCTTTTCAGAGGAGCAATGGAAGCTTCCAGGTATTGACACACAACTCTTTAGTTCTACAGGCTTAGAAACATGGCTTTTACACATCTTGGAGAATCTCAAACACTGATGTAAAACTACCTACGTGTTTGTTCCTCTGCTTAGTTGCTTTCTTCAGATACACAGAATTTACATTCTAAGGAACATATTTTCTCATCAGAATCACTATGGTAAAAATAACTACTCAGCAGTTGCCTCTCTACTGTCCTTAAACTTTAAATGAGGATAGAGCAGAAGGAAAGACAACTGTGTGCTCTCTCAATGTTTCTGGATTTCCTTAAATGAGCCCCTGCCAAGCCATTGTGGTTTAGTGTAGAACACAACTAGAATACATGCTCCATGTGGAAGAATTTCCAAACCACAGCAAACTTGTTTCTGAAGCAATTTTCTCATCAGGTATCATTAACAGTATCAGCTGGTTTGGGTGAGAAAGTTCTAATTTCTTGCAACATAGTTACAACTTGATATCTCGACTTCTTAGAACTGCCAATGCTGATAGCTGTTAGATTCTAAACCACTGAACAACACCTTTCTATGCAGTCAACAAGAAAAATCAACACTGCGTACAAAATGAGCTTCATCCCAGAGGAGAAAGGAACCCAAGACTAATTGTTCAGACTTTCCTGCACAAAATAACCTGGTTGGACAAACAAACAATGGCAACTGTCAGCTACCATCGATCATTTACATTTTGTTTAGAGTGAATCTTAAATCATTGTCTCTTTGGAAAGAAAAGAGAAAATTGAGATAGATACTCAACTGTCCAATGCAGAAAGCTTTGTAATTGAGGGGCTTTCACAAAAATTTTTGAACTTAATACAAGCAGCAGCTATGCAAACTACTGAGCTTTTCAACGTCAACCCAACTCACTAATCGGCACAGATCTGTAGAAAACACACACACAAAAATGCTATAGAGTTCACCACAAACTAGAAATAGGAGCTTTGGAAAATCTACACTTAATCAGAGCAAAAGCTAGTTTTCTTATAATATATATGAAATAAATGCTTTCGAAAGTGACTTCCAGCAAATCAAATCAGATTAGAGGTAGAATAAACAGTGCTCACTGGTTCAGCACTAACATAGAAACAACACACAGATCAGCTAGGTTTTGTTTTTCAAAGTTTATGGCTTTTTTAAAGCTTTTTGGAACACCTTTGAGGAATTTACTTACTATTGTAGAGCCACGACTTTAACTAACTCAGTGTAGACTTCAGAACACACTAAATACTTCTTAATTTAAATAGAATTCAAAAATACTCGCTGCTTTTATTTACAATCCTTCTGAAGTTCTTAGGAAAATTCTCCAGATAAGCATTACATATTTTCTGAAAGGGAATGGCTAGCCATCTGACTTTCCTCTGTTTTAATTCTCAGACTGTTATAGAAATATCTCACAAAGAAAATAATGTTTAAGCAGTTTGCTGTCCCTACAGATGGCCAAATCAAATGCTCAAACACCCACATAGGGGAAATATAGCTCCAGCCTCTCTAGAATACTGATATGTTGAGGGAAATTCACCATTGTCTTGTGTTCTCCATTCCACAGTATCATGATCAGACTGATGTGCTCAGCTGACTTCACAGCTACGAGAAAAATCTTACCTGTTCTATTCATACCTTATTCACTTCTTCCTTCATCTCCCACTAGGGCAAAACCACTAAGTTTTGAAGGTTTCATGATACAATTAAAGAAAGCAAAAAGGTTTCATCACCGTATGATCACCTCGAATGTGGAAGCCTGGTGCTCTAACCATCACATTACCATTCTTAGCTAAGGGAAGAAGATGGAGAAAGAAGTTTCTTGTCTTGATTTCAGTTTTTACCTGAATCTGAGCAACTCTTTTCCAAGGCAGTATGTGCCAACATCTCTATGCTTTTAACTAATCTGCTTTACTTCCCATTAATATTCAATTTATGAAAACTGTTACCAAAGCAAAGGGCAAGGCATACAAAGAGACAGAGGACTTATTTGGCATGCTTTAGTTCACAAGCATCAGCCAAAACGACCATGTAGAAAAAAAGAATTAATATTTTCTGATGGTTCTAAACCACCAAAGGACAGACAAATATTCATCATACTCTGTTAGTGGCATACTTGCACTGTCAGTGCACAGAATCACTTCAAAAGAGATTCTCACTTGGTATTTACGCAATTACGTTCGATTACTTCACCATTTAAAACATTAAATAGCAGTCGGTTACAAAAGCATGGCAAACCTATTTGCCAGATGGGAAACCAGAGTCTTTACGGGTGAGGCCTTAAATAGCACATAAGAACTCTGGCGCAAGATACACTACAAGTCTGGGACAGCATTAGCAACTGCACAGAAATCCCAAACTAGCACTGCAATTCCCAGGTCATCCTTTCTCAGTGAAAAACAAATACTTCAGTGAAGCATCTGTAAAAGGAAATTTGACATTACTTTGATCAGTGGCTTATGAAGTGGTCGAGATACCTTTAAGTAGCCATCACCTCCGAACGTTTTGTTGCATCAGTCTGCTACTCTCACAGCATTCCTCTGTTCCAAGCAGAAAGTGTTATCTATGCTCCACAATAGACTATTCTTGTCAGCGCTTCTTTGGAGATCTCAGCTAACTCATCTTGTGTGTCACTTAGCTTGTACAAGCTGATAGGATTGTAAAAGACATAAAACTCTCTTAATTTAGTATTCTAACACAGACCACACGAAGCAGTACTCACTAGCACATGGTACCTTCATCGCTCACACATTATAACATTTAAAAGTTTCAACATAAAAGTAATTTCCCCTGTGATCCACTCTTAAAGCAGTTATTCTTAACTTTACTGAAGAAATGCAAGACTAGATTGGGCATCCCCCTTCATCCCCCACCTTTAGTCCAGAGTGAAGACTTTCTTTCCAAGCCCTTATCACCTGTAACAGAATAGGCCCAGTGGAACAGTTGAATAATATATTATGTATGCCCTCCACCTGGATGCTTATAAAGAAGCATGTTTTCTTCAGAAAAACTGATAGTAGAAACATTCATCTATGGTGAAAAGGCAATGCTATTATTCTGCCCTGTATCGCCTTTTATCTCAGGAATCGAATCTATTTCAGGTTCCACTGAGAATGCACAATAAGTCTCTTGCCTGAACTACTCGAAATTCAGGTGGCTCCAGTTCAGACACATGCTGTGCTCTCACACCATTTTCCTTGTATATTTATAAACTTGAAATGTTAAGAAGTCTTTTTTCCCAAAACTCCTAGGAAAGACTATAATCTCGAGGCAAGTGGTTATCTGCCCTCATCCCAAATGTGCAGGTACGCTCACTCCTTTGATGGGCTTCATCCCACAAAGCTTTTATTTCAATTTCTCTTCACTAGGTATATGCTGGTGACTGGGTCCTAAATCATGCCCTATTTATTGCATGCTAGCATCTCTTTGACTAATGTTACTGGAAGGATTTGGAGGTTTAACTGCCTACTTGTTGTTCATCTGGTAGAGGCCTTTGAAAATAGCACGCACGTGTGTATCTGGTGGTGGTTTAATCACCTGCCTGCCAACAGCCTCTCTGTTGACCTTGCACACTCCCTTCTTTGCTTCTTGCCTCTGGTTCTGTGCATTTCATCGACTCTGCTCTGCCAACGCGAGCGTTGTTCACCTTCCCCAGAAACAGGTCACGGACCTCAGCACATCAAAAAGAACAGAGGCACCAAAGCTGCCCAAGCAGTAACATATTGTATCACACAACACTGTAACACCTCAAAATCAGAGTATTTCAGCTTCCAGATGAAATACGGTTTTAAATTTGTTTCCTAGTACACAATTCTTGTGACAACAAAATCAAAAAACTGTGGAAAGCTGTCACCTTTCAACAATGAGCTTAGTTCAAATGAAACTCCCCATCTTCTAATTTCAGCTAATGCTTCAGCACTGCTAACTTCTGGGATGAAGCTGAGCCAACCTAGCAGCTTAACATCATCCCAGGGGAACGCTTCCTTCCCTTCTCCCCCTTTGCCCTCTCTAGGTACTCAGCTGACTGTTAACCTGTCAGGAAGTGGTAGGACTGCCTGCCTAACTAGCTTTAATACCACTTCAGCCATATTACTTAATGCTTACTATTTGCAAACAGGGCCCTAAATACACTTCCAGGTAAGTTATGCACTTCTCAGCAATACAAGCTTGCTCAGGTCCTTAGATTAGGGAGAGATCCTACATATGCCTCTATACAGGAGAACATACAAGAGAATATATGCTTAGCTCTCAAAAATGAAGGTTTGTGCTCACAAAAAAGAAACAAATTCATGTTAATAGTCCTCTGGTAGTTCTCAGCCCCTGCCCGCAAGCCCTACAGGCTGCGGGATCAGGAAATGGCGAGAGATGGCAGAAGGAACCCAGCAGCCATCAGAAGCTTGCAAAGAGAGTGCTCTATGCCTGGCAATACCAGAAACAACCTGTTTTCACATGTTTAATTCCCCTGCAGTGAAGACTGTCTTTTCTCCCACGTGCCCTCCCAGCAAACTTTTCTCTCATTAATTTTTTTTTTTGCCAGTAAAAAAGATATGGCCAAATGAAACCTTTAGCTAGCCTTACCTACCTCCTGTTCTAGGTATTTCTTTCCATAGAATTGGCAAGAGAATCTTTAGGAAGTAGGAACTGGAAAGGATCCTAGAAGCAGAGAAAGAAAAGGACACTTGCAATCAACACTACAGACAGAAAGAGAGTAAACGGGCCAATGTGCGTTCAATTCTTGCACGCTGCCAAGGAACATACGTGATGTTCTGCGCAGTCCTGGAAGCTCATAAGTGTCAGAACTGTGCCTACGACTGAACTACAGAGGTTGAGTGAAGACTAATTCTCTTCAGTAGCATCTTGTACTGGCAGTCTCTAAAGTAAGAGGTGGCCTGCATGACCTAAATACAGATTAGTATTCCTTATTTTTCAATTTTCACTTCATTTCCAAACATTAGTCTTAGGTACTTTCTAAGTACTACTTGAAATAGGTGAAATATCTACCATGATAACCTCTCCTAAGATGTCTCACAAAATGTCTAAAAAATAGATTTCTATTAACTTCAGCCAAACAGTACAAAGAAAATATATAAAATCCTGTTTAAAGAGTTCTTGATGGCTTCTTGGGCTGTCTTAGATAACTCTGCATTTATTAGATACTCCGAAGAAAAACAGGAGATACCTGTGCCACTGCCGGTTACCCAGCCATCTTCACAGCAATTTCTGCGATTCAACAGCAGCATCAGCAGAATGAGCACTTGAGTAAAAACCCCATGGCAAGAAAGGCTTTTACTCTACATTACCCACCAGAGAGATTTGTACACATGGAAATCTGCACCAATTCCTGTCACACTACGTACAGGTAAGAAGTAACATGTGAATGATTGTCATAATGCATTTTTTCAACACTCCTAAAACTCCAGACTTGGATCTAGAGTTTGGAAAGCTTCTGATAGCTTCTGATTTATAGCTCTATGCTCTGCATTGACCAGACCAGCTAGATGACTTGAACAGTAGAGTATCCAGGCAGGAGGAGGGTGGGCAGTAAAACTGTAAAACAACAGCAGTAAAATGTAAAGATTCACTCCCCCACCTTGTGGGTAACTATTGAAACAACAATTTACAGTAGCATCCTCTCATTTGAAACCTGGACACATCTTCATCTATCAAATTTCACAGAGATTTCTGCTATATACCACAGCAATTAAAACTTAAAAAAAACAACAACTTTGCAATTAACTCAAAGTTTAAATAATATGCTCTTTTTTATTTTTAAAGTTTCAGAAAAACTTAAGAGAATGTCTCTGCTTTTGATGCTTATCAGCATCAGAAATCAATTACTCAAGGCTAGTGTGCTCTGTTCAAGTGTGAAGAATGTCTTAACAGTGTACAGGGAAAAAAAAAAGTTAGCTAAATGGGATTTGAATTCAAAAGAAAAGTTTTTCCAGGACAGTCCCCAAGTCTACAAACACCGTTCTGATTTTTAAAAAACTGTACAATTGCTCCCCAATATGTTTTTTAGAAGGTGATTATACCAAGCTTTAATTACCTTTTGTTATTTTAGAATTTGAGTGTTGTCACACTAGCAATAAAGAGAATTTTCAGTGCTCCATCTGCTGACTCCAGCGAAGTGCCTGGGAATGACTTTGCCTCCCTAACTGAAATCCAAACAAAAACCTCTTTCCCGTGTTAAAATTCAGCTCAGTTACTGTTTTCAAGTAGCATAGTTTGTCTTCGCAACTAGATGTGTTATTTTCCCCAGTTACTGATGTAAAGGGAATTTGTAGCAGGATTTCAATATATTAAGTTAGCTTTTTACCAAAGAGCCATTTTACAGAATCACCACCATCCCATCCTGCTTTCACTTTCCTTCACTCCCAACCTATCATGCCAGTATTACAGGATTCCTTCTGCTTCCCTTGCCCCCTGCCTGAATGCAATCTGAAGTCTAGATCGGGATAGACAGTAAATACTCTCACTATACAATAAATAAAGAATATAAACCCATTTCTAAGTCGTATACTTGCTGACATGGAGGAAGGGTGAGGATACAATGAACCAAATCAAGTTCTAAATTCAGGCATTCCTTCCGACAGATCAGTTCTATTTCAGAGTTATTTCTCCTTTCATACTTAAGCTTCTCTCCTTTAGACAAGTCCGGTGTCTGAAGCCAACTAAGCTACCATCTCCTTTGCTGACAAACATCTTGAAAACTCCAAAACAGGAGCAAATCACAGCACAGAGATAATAAATGCTAATGTCTG
>WEIS01021433.1:0-10235 GCA_013389965.1 Todus mexicanus | reverse complement strand
TAAGTGTTAAAAAGAATCATCTTAGTTACTTTATTTCCTGGAAACTGAGATTAGGACAAATAGACCCTGCTTTACTTTGTAGAAGAAAAAAATAATAATTTGACATTTGTCATTTGTATAACATTGCTAAAGCTTTCTTCCTTCCATGTTTAAGAACCTGTGGAAAACTGGAATCAACAGAGTTTCTGCTGAAGATCTCAGGTTTCTATAGTAAGCAATGAGAAAGCACCACAAGCTTTTGTTCTGTGCCTTAGCGAATCCTAAGCCTACATGCTAAGTTTCATGGTTTTAGGCAGAGCACATTTTTTCATGTGCTCAGTCCCCCAGCTAAGTCATTATTACTTATTGCTTTCATGTGTCCCAATCTTCTTGAAATGACAGCCAGTTTGGACATTCTGCTCAGCCTTCCTTGTGTCTGATGATATGGGGAACAGACGAATGGGAGGAACTCCCGGCTGTTCCAGCTGCTGATCAACACGAGTAAAGACTATGGGGCCTGTTGATTAGTGCTGGCAGGCTTTGAAGAGAAATATCCTCTAGGGAAATGAGGAAAGAAAGTACTTTTTTAGAATATTTCCCAAATAACTTCCGCATGAAATGAGGCTTTCTCACTAACAAGAACTTCTCATACTCAATACCCACCTTAAACAGTCTAGATTATTATTTACGGCAGCACAGGCTTACTGGATATTCAAGTGTTAGGTATCCTGATGTGAAAATCAAAATTCAGCAGAGTAGGTTTTAAAACCTAGGGCTGGCAATCTACGAAAAGGAAAAGGAGTTTCACAGTCTCAACTTGTATTTAATTGAGGCCTTTGACTCAGTAAACGACCAATTAATATTAACTTTGTTAGCTTGAAACTGAATTAGGTTGACTGCAGAACATTGTTTCTTTGGCTCCTTCTGCGGTCAATGCAAGTGGTTACTTCTAGTGGTGTTAAAGTTCAGATGAAAACGTTAAATAGAGGAGTCAATTGAAAGGTCATTGCTTTTTTTTCCAAAGTAATGAAAACAAAGTACTTCATGCAATATACAATTATAGGTTAATGATATAGTCCTATGGAGTGGTTCTAAGGACTTGTTCAATTTCAAATACTGATTAAACTATTACGAAGTATCATTTAAAGGATTAAGTGTTAACAAGAAGTGTTAGTCACAGTTTAAATGTTACAGCAAAGCTACCTATGATTAAAGAAAAAATGAAAGGGAAACATTTTTAATACAAATATTACAATGAGAAAGCGATGGAAGCCGGTATGAAAATAACACTCTACTGAAACTAGATATTACAAAGTCAGAGTGAGATAAAGCATAATTTGCATTAATTCACCTTGGAATTTCTGCAATATGAAAGGTCATTACCATAAGACAAAAAATAACACTTGTGAAACTTTACTAGCACCTTCGTTTCAATTATATGTTGCAATACTACATGAAATTAAGCCTCGAAAGTGGTTTTTAGAAACCACTTCTTTCCTCACACCTTCTGACTCATTTTCATCACAAAGACCCACACTAAGTTCCCATTCCATTATCTTCTACAACAACAGAGAAGATGGCAGGATATGTTTCACAGTGATTTTGACTCTCATTGAGTTAAAAAAAACAACCACCCCACAACAAAACCATAATTTTTTCCATGCTGCTACACTAGCATTTCCCAAACAGGAAAATAATCCCAATCATTAAAAATGAAAATATCAGAGTATCAATTTTCTGAGTAACAGCAAGCTATAGGTAATAAAAAGGCAGAGATAATAAATAGAGAACTTTGTACAACGACACAAACTTTGCTGAAATTTACACCCTTCAATCTCTGGCTAGTGTTCTGAGGTAAAATAGCAAAGCTATAAGTAAAAGAGTGGCATCAGGGTTTCTCTGGAACAAGGTCAAGTTGTAAGGCACCACTAAGTATTCTTACATCAAAATCAACAAAGAACTCTGACCTGAGTATTTTACACAGCTTATTGGGAAGACACTTTCATTGGGACAGCCAAAGGACAAGATTTTTTATGTACAGCACATGCTTCAAATCTACCTTAAGACTCATAAACTTACATTGAAGAATGGGAGGCGGAGCACCCCTCATCAGGAATAGCATCACAGACCTTATGTTCTATTAGCAGAGGTCAGCAATGTCTATGGACACAAATACTCGTGTTTCAGGAGGATCGTGTTATATCTAACATGATAGATTTTGGAAATCACTCAACACCAAACTGAAAAACAGTGAATAAGTTATCACTTGTATACCCTCTGCCATAAGGCTCTCCCCAGCCCCACCATGGATTAGCTACCTGGGCACCAAGGCCCCACAAGACAGCCCCACTGTGGCACAGCTATGGCACGTGGACTTAGATTACTGAGAAAGAACAAAGAAAATATCTTTCAAAATATGACAGAGGTGAAAAGTATAGACAGCTTTCAGATTGTTCATAGGGGATTTAGTAGCTGAAGAAGTCAAAAAGGAAAACACTGACACAGAAAGGTACAAAATTCTACAGGAGAGAACACACTGGAGCCAGGCTGGCAGTGGCCAGGGATGTTCATTGTCACCTGTACTAGGAGAAAATGGCAACTCAGCCACACCAAGGAGCCATCACTTGGAGTCACAGGGGTGGACTCTTCCCCATGTGAATGGTGTCTGCCAGGTTGGCCAGACTCTTTGGGGCCTCATTGATGGTGCTTCCACTTAGTTGAATAAATCCTATCCATCTCTTGTGCTAGCCACTACACAACTGCTTTAGGCATTAAAACTGTTTATATATTTTGCTTTGCACAATACACCTTCTGAGGGAGGACACCTGAAAAAAAACAGGAAATGTGGCCACTGCATGCTATCTTTTGCATAGAAGCACCTCATTCCAAACAGAATCCCTCTATGGAGACCCCCACAAAAGCACACGCTTCCCAGTTTCACTCCCAGGAGTCATCCCGAGATCTCATGGTATAGCGTGGCAGTTGAACTGAACTTATCGAGGCACTATGCTAAAGCAAAAACTGCTGAGAAAGAAATCTCTTAGCAAAAATACTGGTCACTGCCAATCTGGCCAATGTTCCCAGCTGCCCATCCCCATGGGTCTAAAGTGAAGGCAGATGCGCCTACCGATGCTTTCACAGAATTCCTGTTGGACAACACAGTGCAAGTTGTATCCCCAGGGAAAAACCAATGGCTGTTTGCCACCACCTGGGTTACTGGAGAATACATGTACCATGGGGAGACACTTTTACAACTCGGAGGGATTAGGCTGCCAGACAGATGGCTGTGCTAAAGGCAGAATAGTTGTACTTGTTACTGTAAACCATTACAGTAAAAGAATTGCAAAATGTTATATTACTGAGGCTTTTATTCATGCATTTCATTCATTCATAACAAAGTAGATATGATCAGATTTATGAGTAAACCCAGGAATTATTTTTAGTTAAAACCATAATCCAGATAAGCCCTTGCATCTGGGAAGAATCTGATTTTTACTTCAAGTAATTGCTCAACTTTTACAATTTTTTCATGGCCTCTATTAGAAACCAACATTACACCTCCATTCAGACCTCTATTTTTGTGACACAGGTAGATGGAGGAAAGTGGGGTTGGAAAGACATTGCAATGAAAAGCCTCTCCTCACCCTCTAATCTCCTGCTATTTTACTTTTCTTCTTTTGCAATGTAAACATTGGGAAGGTCTCTGAAACCACTGGACACTGGTTCAGTAATTCAGCAGTTCAGTGTTTCAGTAGTCCAGGAGCAAGAGAATGAAGACAAGAGTAATGTTTCTGATCTCTCAATAAATAGTTCCATAGAACTAGGAACTTTCAAAAATAACAAACTGGAAATTTACTCCTTAATATATAAACAGAAAATCTGACTCAAAGACTGGAAGCTCCAGGGCCAGCCCACACTTTTCACCATTGACAAGTAAAATACAGTCTAGAAGATAATCAGAATTTTGAACAGATATAAATACTATTTTTGACTGTTCCCTGACAGAACAGATTAACGTAGTACCAAAGACTTCAGTTTCTGCAGTAGAATAATGAAACTAGTGATTGCTGCAAAATATTATAGTACTCAATTTGCAAAAAAACTTGTAAGAACCATAAATGTTAACAGAGTGCTCCTGTAGGGAGTTAAACCAGACTGACAGTTTTTGCACAAACAACTTTTATTTTCAGTTCTCCATGCCACTGTTCTATAGATCTGTCATTTCACTTTCAAATAGATAATCAAACCAGTTGGTTTAGAGAAGGTTTATTTAGCACACAGTCTCATCATTGAGGTCAATTTCCTGAAGAAAATATGTAAGAATTTGGTTCCCAAATAACAAATTTCTGAAGGTCTGAAAAAGAAAAAAAAAGGCACTCAGCACACACACATAATTTCTCACATGTATCTAAGAACTTCTCAGGGCAGGTCAAAGGGAAACTACTCACTAATTCTGTTTGGGGCACCCTGATGCATGCAGAGCAGACAAGATGCTCCCACCACATGGAAACGATACCAGCGATTCACTCCTCTGGCCAAATACAAAAGTACTCCAAAACCCAGTGTTTGAGCACACACGCACCACTTCAGGGCTTGCTTATGGCAGATGTTCTGCTTTAACCATGCTACTACCATAACTAGCTCTGCGGGTTGTAAAATCTTATTTATGCCTTACAAGATATCTAACACATTTATATTTCATCTGAAACATGACATCTCACCTATCACACCCAGGCCACAGAAGAAAGTACAATTTCCACATTACATCCAAATGCGTGTCCTAGGAAAGTTCAGCAAACTCTTTTTCGGGCCTTCTGCTATGTCCTTTTAACTGAGTATGTACAAAAAGGCATAAAAATCTCCTGTTCACTGAGAATGTTTGGCAAAGCACACAGCATGTTGGAACAGAGACAAAATGGCTTTACAGACTGTTTTTCACACTACCTTCAAGGGTAGAAGGGCATTACAAGGAGGAATTGATAGCCACAGATTAAAAAATAGGAAGCAAGTGCCAGGCATGTATTTGCAGCCTGGTTTTATTTACAGTGACTGAATACTATCTATAAATATCTATAAATAAATGGTATCTCTAATCCTCTGTGTTAAGGATTAATACTGATACCATCAATATTTAGACAAAATGTGGCTCCCTGTTCCCATCCTGGCATCACATCTCTTCTCATTGTATGCCCCGGTGCAGCATCTCTTCCATCATAAATGGGGCAACCCTCCCCAGCTGCCTCATGACACCCCAGCACCTACCTGCCTTCCCCAAGGGTAGGCTGGGAGCTTCAGTCTATGGTGAGGTGCCAGCTATGGTCATTCCATCCAAGCCAAGAAGAGTATTTTCCAACCTTCCACCCCAACTCTCCTCAGTCCAGGGCAGGACAGGGCAGTAGGCCCACGGCTGAGCCTTAGGAAGGGGCTGGGAGCAGCCACAACCACTGAGCCAGCCACCCTCCATCCCTCCCACGGAACAGGGCCCTCAAGGTGTTTTACAGAGAAGATTTTTCTGTGAGCACTTCCGTACTTTTAGAGAAAACTCTCAATACATGTGACAGTGTTACTTGTATCTGTATGGCGATGTTGCCTTGTGCTTGATGTGTGATACAAGTTGCATGTTGAATTGTGAGTCATTCCACACCCTGCATTTGTTTATTCCTAGTTATGTGTGCTATTTTACACTAGTTTGTATTCGGTTTATTTATTTCTGGCCACTGCTTCAACTGGCAAAAACATATTTCCTTATAAATCATACCCTACCTTCCCAATTGCTAGCTGCCACAACTTCCATAAATTTGATGTCATATAATGCTGCTATTGGAAAAAAGAATGCAAGCCTTATTCAGTACACCCTTTCTAGCCACTGTGCCACACAACTGGGCTAGAAAATAAGGTTTGTGTGCTTATCCTGGTTTCACCTAGTCCATGCATTCCTCGCCTGCTGAGAAGAACATTATTTGAGACAAAGTCAAATGAGATACCAAGGTCAATATTTATAACTTCTACTACAGGTCATACAACAGCTCTCATATCCAATTTAAAATTATAATTGGCTTTACCATAGTACTTAAGAATCAATCCTGGACCAGACACCCACTGATTTAGCCACTGAATAAACACAAAGGGAAAAAAAACACCAGAGAGTTGCTGACCTACAGAGCTCACTACCTGAGTACTAATAAAGATATAACAGTGTACAAAGAAGCAAGAACAAAAGGTGAAAATAAGATGAGCAACAATATACCCAAAAGCAATAGTATGCATACCTGAAAACAATTACGGTAAAAGAAAAACCAAACAAACACCAAATTCCTAAACACATGAAGTTGTCATTAAGAAAGGACTTAAGGAACGATAATCAAGTAGACATATATATGTATGTGTGGAGCTGTTCTGATATAAGAGATAAAAAAGGTAGAGAACAGAAATTTATCAGGTAGCCAGTAAAATCTGGCAGGATGGGTTGATTACAGGCAGGAGCTCAGTCTTTTTATTTAGAGGTCAGATAGGGCAGAGAGGAGCTGCAAAGGACTTGGGAAGCAAAGACCTGCAGTTTATATTTGATGCAGCCAGGAAGAGGATCCATTAAAAATGTACACAGAGCTTTCAAATATTTAGGAAACATCAAGTTTTGCACAAGACTAGACTGTTTTTAAATTTTGTAGTCTTACTGAAGTGACTCATAATTTCTCACTACTTCATTCTTCTATTCTGATCCTATGTCATGTTTGTTCTTGTTATTACGCTGTCAGGACAGGTATATTGACTATGCTAGTAACTGGCAGAACAGATATCTGACTTTGTTATAATCCCCTGACCATAAGATAACTAATTTCATCTTCCAATCCCATATCCCACCTCAAAAGAAGCTAAACCAAAACACATCTCCTGCTAGACTTGCTAGGAGTCTCTCTCAGACCTCACTGCTGCCCTGTCATTGCAAGGCTTAGAGGCATTAGTGGTGCTTAAGTCACTGCCATTTTCTGTCTGTGTTCTATACAAAAGTTAGATTGCAACTCAAAAGTGTTTTATCTACAGTATTTAGCCCTACAAAGGCGATGTTTAAATAGCTGTGATATATGAGAACAATAAAACATGTAGTGCTGCCTTCACATTTGAAGTTCAAGGAGGCAGAAGAATGTAGAATTAAGCACAATGACACTCTACTTTTTGTTGCAACCACAAGGAGAATTATATTAATATTTATTTAGAAAACAAAACAAAAGGCTGCTTGCAAAGGTGAAAATAAAGGCAATTAATTATATTCTTTCCTGTATCAAAATACCAGGATACCAGTTTGCAGTTAAAGATGCTGGACAGCACGTAGAAAAATACTTCCACAGTACAGCATTACTTTTCTCCCCTCCAGCTCCCATAAAAACAATTCAGAGATTGAAAAGTTTTTCCACAAGACCTTCTATCAGCTGATGCTGTTTTAGTGCATCCATACTTTGTACAAGCTTATGCATTCAGAAGAACATTAGCATTGCAATTTTCTAGGATTACCAGGTTCTCCAACTCAGCTGACAAACCTCTGAACACCCTGAGTCTATTCATGACTGAAGGCAGAGCAGCATGAAAGTTCATATAGCTTTATGGATGTGATATCTTCACTAATGACACTTTGTGAACATATTGTCTTCTTTTTAAAAAAAGTTTTGAGTTATTCAGTGTCTTTGGGGCTAAAGTAGCATAAGAAGAGAATGTTGAAACAATTGTACATGCACGTTATACAGTTTGCCTGTGTATATACACACTCAGTTCTAGATATCAAGAGAAAATGAAACAAATACAACAGAGACATTTAATTTCAGAGAATAGCAATGACACAGTGGGGAGCAATAAGGAATATCTCTAGCTTAACTGAAATTAGATAGGACAAACTGTATTATTCTAGGTTGTCTAGATAGATTTAGGCTCCCTTTGTCAGATGGGCAGCAATATGGTGTAATGGTAACCACATGATCCTCTCCCTTTTTTATCTGGTGAGCAACATACAGTGCTATTCCACAGCCAGATACTTGAAGCTCCAGGAAGAATATAATAATGCTAGGACCACAGAATGGTAGGGGCTGGAAAGAACCTCTGGATATCATCNAGGAAGAATATAATAATGCTAGGACCACAGAATGGTAGGGGCTGGATAGAACCTCTGGATATCATCTGGTCCAATCCCCCTGCCACGGCAGGTTCACCTAGAGAAGAATGCACAGGAACATGTCCAAGCAGGTTTTGAATGTCTCCAGAGATGGAGACCAAAATCAGTATAATTAAGTTCTTTTCAGTTAGAGTATCATTGGCTTTTCATTTTTTCTCCTATGAAATTTTGATTTTCCTCCTTTTGTTGGTGAAATAACTGAATTTTGGAAATTCATTAAAAAACAAATATGCATGCTACAAAGGCATTTGATAGATTTTTTCATTTACAAGTAAGATAAAATCTGACTCTTTCTACACTGGAATTACATTTTGTATTTAAAGGAAACTTTACTTCTTATCAGGCTGTAGATTCCAAATTTATCTCTGGTATATTATAACTCATTATTAAGTCATATGAAACAACCATTTGAAACAATGACCCACTACTCATGAGATGATGTTTTGTACTTTGAAGTATATCAATCATCTTAAAACAATTTGACGCAGACTAGAATACCTCAGCCTAAAAGCAAACCATAACATCACAAAATGTTAAACCATATCTTTTCCTCTTTCCAAAATGTGAATTGTGCTATGATCATCTGAATTTATTGATTCTACAGACATAAAAATGAATTTATTTAACTTCATTATAGGAGAAGCTAGTAATTACATGGGCAATTTTCCACAGTCTTCCTATTAATTTGAGAACTTCATATATAGTTCATATATATGCATTGTTCAAATTGCAATTACTTTCACAAATTGGCCCACTACCATTTAGTAGATAAGTAACACTGAATGACAGCTTTCCATTTAGACGAAGCATGTGATACCATTTTGAATTAAATATTAACACATATTGAAACATTTGTATAGGGCAAATAATGATTTGCAAACAATGTAGTTTTATATTACTTACACATTCCTTCTGTTTAGAATTAAAGGCAAATTCATGAATGCACAAAATCACATTCTGTGACCAGTATACTCAGTCATAATACAAACAGTAAGATAATTATTCATAAAATAATACATTCTTCACTGGCAGCTAGTAGTAAGAGGGAAGATTCCTACTTTCACTTCCTTGTATTGCCATATTTATCTTAAACTTTCAGACTAACCAATTACCTCTGAGGTAATACATTAATCTCTCTCATCTACTCCACTACAGAGTAATCCCATGAAGAATAACTTGCTAACTTCTGCCCTACTTAGGCAACAGTTCACATCCAATGCTAGGTGGTATGAGTATCTCCATATTTGCATGAAAGCTATCTCTAAAAATCACAACCAAAGTTAGATGCCTGTTGTATTTGACCTTGTCTAAACAACTACAACATGTATTACAACCAGCCAATGTCATGCTCCATTCCAGGAGAGTATGTGCATAAACAAGGTGCATTTTTTTCTGTTAAGGCATTTTCTCATAGTCTTATAGAACTGGGAAACATAAGATTTAAAAAATGCTTGTGACCTGTTTGACCTTCTTCACATACCTTTCTCATCAGCCCACAAACTGAATACATCTTCAATCAGCTAGGAAAGCACAAGGGAAAAAGTACAGCTTGTTTAACATTAGTTTCCTCCCTTTAGCTAATGGAGAAATCCAACTGAATAGCTTAGTGTGGTGTAGAGGTCACTGAATATAGCTCAGGGTTCTGAAATGTAGAGGTTTTCAAGTGTATTTCCATTATCTCCCGAGAAGTTAATAAAAAGCATCTACTTTACTAACAAACAGAACAGAGTAGTCACAGTGTCTCATAATGAAACAACTTTCTGAACAAAAATCACATCCAATATAGGATTTTTAAGTACAAATCAGAAAATTAATTCCAAAAAAGACAACCTCACCCTACTATGTTCTCAGGGAAGACAGTTCAGTGCATTTTTATGAGAAAATTACTTTCTGCTTTGATTCTTTAACCCTCACCCCCGTTTTGTTTCTTTTTTTCTTCTTCTTCTTCTAAGTTCAAGCAAGTATTTAATATTTGGGGATATTTTGTCAAAGTTTACATAACAGGTCTCCAAAACAATATAATATATATTCTGATACCGACTTTTGAGTTAGAATATTGAGTGCATTTCCAATATTCCCTGATCTATAAGGAGAA
>WEIS01021424.1:0-10462 GCA_013389965.1 Todus mexicanus | reverse complement strand
TCTCATAGGTCTTAAAATATCTTGAATATGCAAACTCCATTATACCAGAACAGCTTCAGCCCCACAGGAGAGCAATAAAAATGACCTAGCAAGTCTTCAGGTACAATAATTATTGTATGTGAAAGTACCAGCCATTTCCAAAGTTTAGCTTTATTAGCATATTAATAAAATGTTATAGCGACACTCCTGTGAAACCATTGTTCTAGGGTTTTCTAGCACATCCACGTGTGGACAATTTTCATTGTAAGACCTTCAGGTGTACGGTATCTGGCATTGTTCTCTAAACTCCAGCTATTGCAAATACATATATCATAATCTCATTTTGATTTTTAGAAAGTTCAATTTATAGCTCTCTGATCTGCAGAGTAAAATCTGACAATGAGAACTCTTAAAATGCAGACACCAAAAGGCACATTAAGGAAAAAGATAAAAGAATAAGCAAGACATCATTATGGCAGTGATAGAGGGGTTGTGCCTAGTTTTTAATAGCATTTATCTGGAAGTCATTCTCTTACTATTCATATTTTGGTTTCACCACTAAAAAAAGAGAGAGATTTGCTGCAGAAGAAGAACCAGAAACAAAACAATGCCTGGTAACTGATACGTGGAGAAAGGCTGATGTTTGGTCCTTTGCTGAAAACAACAGGAAACGTTATCATCGCTGCAACGGGAGTCAGTACAAAGCTGAAGGATAACTTTGGGTCTAGGCCACTGCAGGACAACAGGGAACAAGAGTTGTTTTCAGCGCTCAAACAGAATTTTGATCTCCAGACACATCCTGCCCTGCTTTTCATCTGCTAAACATTCCTTATATTAGTAAAAGCATCAGCAGAAGCTTGTACAAAGTCTGTTGGACTCTTCCCTCCCACTCCCTAATTCCTCATCTCACGTGGCTTAGTTTCTCAAGTCAACGGCTTCAGACCTGGGCAGATGGGGACAAGAATACATGGGGAAATTCCAGATGCTGTGGTTCAATGTAAACACATCAGTCCTGATACACCATTTTGGGTACATCATAACAGCAGCTGTTGAGTACAATAAATTATGCTTAATATAAAATATGTTTTCCTTTTACAGAACAAGAAAAACTGTACATTCGATCCAAGAGTCTAGAATTGCATGAAAGATAATTACCTATCCAAAATAATACTAAGACAAGGGAAAAGCACCCTCCAAAGCACACTGTGACCTTCCAGGGAGATGATATTAAGTCAATTATATAGCTTCTGTGGAACTCAAGCTCTCCAGTGAGGCTGATGGCACATGACCTTCACAGCAAAGGGCCATCTGACATTAGACAAAAAACAAAGAAAAAAAAGAAAAACAGCTGGAGGACAGTAAAGGGGAATATCAGCACAGTGTATTAGCAAGGCAGTGAATTTTTTTAAAAATGTACAATTCTTGTATAAACAATGCTGATTGATAGAGAAAGAAGAACCATTTAGAGAGGGAAAAAGAAGTGAGTTGGAATAGAGGATAAGACTGAAAGCCAAAGGCCTTGGCTGTGCCAAAATAAAACATGTCTTTGACATGGCTGGAATTTATTCAAGGAGTGTAGCAACAAGATCGGAGCTTGATCCTTATTTCTGGACTTGCTGCCCTCTCATGGGTTTATTTCCTCTATTATCACATCACCGACTGTATGTTCATCTCCTCTGTGTTATCCTGAGAAGTTATTCAGGAACTTGAAGCTGTGCCAGCACGAGCTAACAGCCATGCTGAGCTGGAGCTGAGCTGGATGGGCAGAGGAAGTAGCAGGCAAGTCCAGAAGCTGCTACAAGACAGCTGCTGAGCAAATGTACCACCTTTATGTGCACGGGGAAGGACACAAGCTTTCTCTGTTGTTGTGGGGTGGCTTTTGGGAACTCAAGAGGTTACACACACACATCTGAAAACCTTACTTTGCTTTACCTCTTCCATAACACCCTTTGAGAATATGCCCCTGTCTGCCACTAAACTGACTTGTTTGTGCCATATATTCATCATTTAACCCGTTTTCTAGTTAAATGGTGTTCTAACAAATGAAGTTACACATTACTCAAATGCTTAAAGTTTACTTTATAGACACAGACCTTTAAAATCAGTTTGTTTTCAAAATCTGTAGGCAAATCCTAACAGGCAATGATTAGAAATGTGGTTTTAGAGTCTTTGGAGATCTAGATCAGGCCCTCAGCTGGGAGTTGTGAACCACAGATAATGCCAAAGGGGGAAAACCAAAATTATGGGTGGATTTACTGTATGTAGCTTGGTACAGTTAAAGCAGGTGCAGTGACACAACTTCATTATTACTTAATCTTTCCATCTTATAGATATGGGGATTGGAACTGTGGTGCAGAATATTGAACTGAGATAATCTATTTTAATTTAGTGTCTGAATCTGTATTCAAACTCAGCTGTTCATGAAGCAAAACAGGAAAATACATTTTGCCCCTTTTTAAACCTTTTTTTTGGCTGTTTAAATTATTTAACTAAGATTCTCAGTGAAAATAAATGCCAGAACAGCTTTGTGGAAACCTCCCTCTCAGAAAAAGCCATGGAGCACAAATATGCGAAGAGAGGCAGAAAGATGAAAAAATTATTTCTTTCCAAGCATGGACGGACTGCATATCAATTAATCATGCAACATCGGGAAAGGAAGAACAAATCTCCCTGACATGTAATTGTGCCAGGTATCACAAAAATGTACTGAAGGCACACCATGGTGGAAGTGAGCAAAGCGACAGCAAAGATGCAGTGCTGTGGCAAATACATTTATGATCTTAAAAAAAATAATCAAGATTGGTTGATAATTGCCTTCAAAGGGAGAAAGAAAAATTATTTCAGGACTTAAGAGTACCTGCTGTCAGTCAGTCTATGGGGGAGCAGCGATATCATCCCCTTTGTGATGTGGGAGGGGGATGCTACTTTTTCTTCCCACTGAGAAGGAAGAAATGTTGTAGCATCATCATGCTACAATATGGTAAGTAATGCAAGAAGGGGATCTGATAATCAGGAAGTCACAGAATAAGAGGAAGATCTAAAGAACAGTCTTCAAGTGATTTACAGAGAACTGATCCGATTTTTTATAATGCCAGCTTTGCATTGCTGACCATTTAAATCATAAGACGCTGCTCTAACTTCTGGGAGTAGAACAGAGCCCTTATAATGGCACTAAAATGAATATCTAAGAAAGGAATATCAGGGGTAACAATCTGTCACACAGACAGTCTTGTAGACAAAGTAGGATCTCAGGGCATCTTCAGATGATACTCAGTATTCAAAGAAAAAATCACAAACTCCATCCAGCCTCTGCAAAAGTCCACTAGAGGAAAAGAACAGACTACTTTGCTGTAATTTTCCCAGCCCACATGTGAGCCAAGCAGGATTTTGCTCACAAATTACAGCATTGTTTTCTTCTCATTGGAAAAACAAAACCAAAAACCACCCCAAAATCTATAAAACCCCAAGCAGATAAATTGCCAGAACTTGCTGCTGCTTCCCACAACTTTTTGCTGGGGATGTGGTTATTCACAACATGCCACTTAACAGCTTGCAAATCATCCTGTTGTAAGCAAGGCTGTTCAAACCTAAAAGCACCAGTGCAGAGGCTGCTGTGAGTGTTCGTAAAATACATGTTATAAGCACTTTCTTGTCATGTTCCTGCTCCATCTCTCTTAAGGGAGGTAGGCTTCCTGGACACAAAATTACTACATTGCAGCCTGACGTTATCTTTTTTTTCTCATCTACAAGTTTATGTATTTTTAAGTTTAAAAACTTAATAAATACTCTGTGCCCAGGGACTTGACATCAAGACACTAAGGAATTGCTGTCATATCTGGAGTACTGCATCCAGCTCTGGAGCCCTCAACACAGGAAGGACATGGACCTGATGGAGCAGGTCCAGAGGTGGCCACAAAAAATGATTCAAGGGCTGAAGCACCTCTCCTACAAGGACAGGCTGTGGGAGTTGGAGTCATACAGCCTGGAGAAAAGAAAGTTCTGGGGAGACCTTACAGGAGCCTTCCAGTACCTGAAGAGGGCTGACAAGAAAGCTGAAGAAGGACTCTTTACAAGGCCTTATATCACTAGGACGAGGGGCAATGGTTTTAAACTAGAGAAGGGTAGATTTAGATTAGATGCTAGCAAGAAGTTCTTTACCATGAGGGTAGTGGAACACTGGAACAGGATGCCCAGGGAGATTGTGGAGGCCTCATCTCTGGAGACATTCAAGGTCAGGCTTTATAAGGCTCTGACCAACTGGCTCTAGTTGAGGATGTCTCTGCTTACTGCAGGGGGGTTGGACTGGATGACCTTTACAGGTCCCTTCCAACCCAAACCATTCTATGATTCTATAAGTCTTTACAAAGGTTTTGGGTAGAGGAAGGTTCCTCCATTAGTTTTTTTTAAATTCAGTATTGGAAATTGAAGGTTTTTGATTCATTTGTGAAGGCAATTCTATATTTACAGCTGTGCAAGAGAGAAAAGAAAATCAACCACCTTAGTCTGAGCTTATACTTCTAAGGATAACACTGGAGTTTAGTAAAACTGAGTGAAAAACCCCTAAGATAATGGTCTCGGTTAAATGCAACTGAATGCAGTGTAAAAGGAAACAAGGTATCGACACGCTAACCAGTTTGCATTTTGCACTTGCATTTCCTCAAATCTCAGCGCTACTTTTCAACCCAGCAGGCAGTTAGTTCGCCCTAATTAGTGCCAGGGAGGCCCAGATGTTTTTGTCAGGTCTTCCAGCACAGAAAAAGATTACCAGCAGACAAGCCAGCCATAGGATCAAGGATGGCTCCTAACAGGAGACTTGTAAAAAATCCGCTAATACTTATGTTCTCTACTGAATGGAACAAATTTAAACACCTTATAAATCCGAGATCAAGCCTGATTATTCATATACAGGATTATCTTCTATGCTGAAGATACAAATACAAATACAGGCAATTAAAGAGAGAGTTATAATGAAACCCCTTTTCATGTAATTTGGCAAGATACAAAGCACTGCCTTAAGCAGATCTAAAGATGCAGCACTGGCCATTCAGCTGACATGCCTGCCAGCCAACAGGAACAGCTGTGGCCCAAAGATGTGGGGTCCAGCACCACTCGCATCCACATACAGGTTCAACCTCTTACCAATATCAGTGGCAGAGAAGGCTGGGGCTGAAGGGATGCTGCCGCTTACCTACATGGATGTTCTGAATGAAGTAAAAACAATTACTATTTTCCACATTTTGAAATTACATGGAGAGGATCCTTCATTCTCTTTCAAATTGATTTTCATAAGCCTTCAAAGCAATTCAGCTTAAGCTTGAGAAATAGACTCAGCAGCAGCTCTTTATCCAACGGTAGTGAGGGAGGCCAGTGACTGTTATCACTGATTACAGCAACTGGTTGAAGCCTGCACAAATCCCCTATCACCATACAAAATACAATTACCTTACCCCCGACTGCTGCCACCCTCTTTGCATGAGAGAAGGAAAAAAAACCCCACTCTCTTTGTTTGAAAATTAGGAGTGCAGCTTAACCTGAAATAGTTTCATGTGTTCAGATATCAGNAACTTCAGGCAGTGTTCTAATACACACAATATCTGAATCAGAAAATTGGTCAGCAAATTAAATATACTGCCTGCAATGGCAGGATGATATTCAGGCGAAAGAGTCTTATCTCAGTACAAATCTACTGCTCATAATTTGTCCTGTGTAAATGAACATTAACTTTGGACCTTCCAGTACCTGAAGGGGGCTGACAAGAAAGCTGAAGAAGGACTCTTTACAAGGCCTTATATCACTAGGACGAGGGGCAATGGTTTTAAACTAGAGAAGGGTAGATTTAGATTAGATGCTAGCAAGAAGTTCTTTACCATGAGGGTAGTGGAACACTGGAACAGGATGCCCAGGGAGATTGTGGAGGCCTCATCTCTGGAGACATTCAAGGTCAGGCTTTATGAGGCTCTGAGCAACCTGATCTAGTTGAGGATTACCCTTCTTACTGCAGGGGAGTTGGACTAGATGACTTTTAGAGGTCCCTTCCAACCCAAACTATTTGATGATTTCATGATTCTATGATCATTTGCATATGCCACAGCATACAATATTGGCCCCTACCTGAGCAGCTTCTGGTTAAGGGGGCTGACTGCAAACCCAGGTGGTTTGCTGCCACTGTTCACACTATTCATTTGAAATTCTCAGCTCATAGTACCTACTTTGTTTTTTTCTTGCACAGCTTTATCTGTCTTGGTGATGGTGGTGGCAGTAGCGTATGTTAAACCCACACACGTACTTCGTTTAAAGCTTTTCTTGCTCTTCCAGTCAAAACTCTGCCTCCCTAATCTTTGGTGCTGTCACCCCTAACTTTTAGCTACCTCTTTTATGCTTCCAACTCATTATTTAGCTTGTTTCAAATTTATATATGAAGGAATAGAGTGATGAATGTCTTTTCAAAAGACAGGCTGCCTCCAAGGTAGTACATAGAAACAAAATTTTGTCATTTACATTCTCCTCTCAGCTACACTGATGCCCATAACTCTCGTCAATAGACTTCTACTGTTGTGACTGAGAATTTGGCTTGATGTATCAAGCACTCATGAAATAGTTTTGTTCATTTAGCCAAAGTCAAGGATCTGTTACCCTTTAATTTCCACCCATTTCTAGTGCCAGGATAATACACATTTCTGATTCATCTCTCAAAGCATATTCATTTATAATTAAAATATTTTTTTAAGACTTAGCTATTTGGCTGCTTTCAATTGTGCTAATGGCTTTTTGTCCTTTTTTAGGAAACACTTCCATCTCAAAGAAACAAAAATGTAGGCGCTCTGACAATACTAAGAAACTTGCCAGCGCAGCCCAGGGAATTTGCAACAGAAGTTCATCCTCTCTAGCCTGCAACTTAAAATTTCCTTTTGGTCAATAGTAGCTGCAGGTTATTCTGTGCAATGTCTGCTTGTTACCCTGTGTGCTTTCAATGGGTGTTTTCGCGTCAGTTCCCAGAGTGCAAGTGAAAAACCCAGCACTTCCAGCATTCAGTGAAAGCTTTGCTGGCAGCCTTGGCAGAGAAGATTTACATAAGGATCAGCCACATTTATCTCAGCTCTTCTTCATAGTCAGAGCTAGGAACTTGGAGAGAGCCATGGAAGTATGTATTGGGGGAAACTATACCAAAATTTATATTGTACCATAATATGCCATAAAATTGGCAAATCTGAGGTTTACTTTTATTCACAATTGGGTGTATGCATATTTTGTGTGCACAAGGACTGTTCACACTATGGGATATTCCAAGAAGATTAATTTCTCATAATTTCTAAAAACGTCCTCATTGTCCAAACTTCATCTTTATAAAGAAGGACCTCACAGCCCTTAAATACTTTCTATTCAAGCTCTCACAGATCACTTTTCTCCTACAGGAAGTTAAATACAGACACTTGTGGAAATATGGCAACAGAGTATGTAGAAAAACCTTATTAATGTATTTTTAACCATCGGTAGTATGGTACAGCAAGTGGAAAAAAATGGAGGAGAGATGACAAAGTAATGAACCATCTTTTCTGTAGACCACCAGTAAATGCTCTACCAGTCACAAAGAACCACAATTAAGAGAATGTTTGTATTAATGATTAATGTGCTATTTAAAATGAGCAAATCAGATTATACTTTACTTGCCCTAGCCTCTGTGGGTGAGGTTTTGTAGAATGTAATTCACAGACACTCAACCTGGACAGAAATAAAATAATTCATTAATTTCAATTTTTTGTTACAGAACAAGTGACTCAGATACCAGAATCACACTTCATGTCACATCATAATTTGAAAAATGAAAGAAAAAGAACTCCTCCTTCTGTAGAGAATGAATGAAAATTGATTCAGATTTTACCTTTAGTTCAGCCCTATGCTAAGATGGCATCAGAATTATTTGTAATTTTGTTGCTCATTCAAGAAAAGACTTGAAAACCATGTATTTAAATCTCTTCCAATTCCATTATTTATTTAAATATGTTTAAAGAAAACACATATTTAAATACTGTCTTGAATAGCAATTCTTCTTGGTACTCATGCCCAAATGTATTATCTGAAAAATCTCATATGCCTCATTCATCGGCAATAGATTTTATAAAATTTCCTACTACTGGAAGAAATAAAACAATTTCAGCTATTACAGTGAATAGTCAGATACTGCAGCATTACGGCTCTATCTTACTGTTAGCATCTGTAAATAAAGTCATGGTGACGCTGTGACTTTCACTCATGCCACTGTGGTTTTATCTTCTTTGACCAAGGAGAAGGTAAGAGAACGCCAAATGAGAGTTTTACTCCAACTTTCTCTTTTCTTCCATGGGTGTACAAGGCCTTCCACGTTAACTGACTGACGTACCTGAATATAGTTTCTTTTATGTTTTTCCCCTTGGCTCCATCTACCTAGGTCATATGTCTACAGTTAATTTCCAATAAAATTGCCTTGACAAAAGGAAAACTTACATATTAGTTTGTTTTGCTAATCAACTGATCAGCATGAACAAAGTTTGCAAATAATTCAGGGGAAACTGTGCTTAAATTCAATCAGTAATTGAAATATGAGTATCTATGTTCAAAAAAGCAGAAAACAACAACAAAAAAATCCCCACCAACAAAACAAACAAACAACGTAAAAACAAGCCACATCTTGTTATAAAAATGGCCATACCTCATCAGTTTAAAGGGTCATCTATTCCAATATTCTTTCCTCATAATGGTTAATAGTGGATGCCTTGGGAAAAGCAGAGGAATACAGCAAGCCAAACCTAATACCTTCCTAGAATACCCTCCTAGCCTTCAAGAATTTACAGCTCAGACTTCTCATTTGACAAATCCAAGACTTTTTTGCATATCACCGACATAAGAGGGATAAACTTTACATAAGAAAAATGATATGCTTTGATGTTGAGAGGTCTATAGTTATTGCTGAGGAATAGAAATAATGTGAAAGAAACATGTAGGCAATACATGAGGTTTCCTGCTCACTGTTACCAGAAAACAGTGTATTTATCTGATGAGCTTCACTAGCATCCCTTGAACAAAGCTATGGTCCTCACCATGATAAGCATCCTGCAATTCAGAGGTGAAGTCTTGTTAGGTGATCTAGCTCATTTTACCATCTGCTGAGGACTAAAGAGGGAAAACCACAACACACCTCTTGTGATTAAGTTAAAATCACCCTTATTACTTCTTAAACATTGGTGAAACCTGCACCCACTGAGATTAACAATGTTATTCAGTGATCATCATTATTATTTTAATATTGTACTGGAAAGAAAATGAAACTGCTAGATAGTGAAATTATTGTGTCAGGCATCTGTTAATTCCCTCTTATGGAAAAACAAAGCACTTCAATATATTCACAGGGTAAGCAGGCTGATAGCTATTTTTAATATAGTAAGATTATTAAAGTAAACATTTTGCCCCACATTGTAAGATTTTCATTGAAGGCTTACCTGAAACACTGAAAATATAGATGATGGTCTCTTTCTGTGGGGACTCGTAGCACTACAAAAACTATTGCAGAAGTTTAAGTGCTAAGGTCAATTAAGATTACAGAGGAGAAAGTTGCCACAACAGATTTGTAAAGCTTTTCAGACAGTTGACTGAAAAGATTGGGCTGATCTCAGTCATTTACACTTTGATGTTTAATTAGATGAATATAACACACTCAAAATATTTTTAAACACTGGTCTTGTTTGAGTTTTCATTTTGAATTTTTTTTTGTTTCAAATTTCCCTGAACTTAACAATAAGAAATAAAATAAATAACACCAAAATAGATTTTAACATAATATCTTATTTCCTTTTTGTTCTTCTTATGTTGTTGATGAAATTGGAAAAAATATTTCAGGTCATCCCAAATGATTCTTCTATCAATAATTTCAATGAGAATACAATAATCACCTCCTGACCCTTCCTCTCTGGACACTTGTGTATATGGTTTTAACCATTACTTCTGCTTCATAAAGAAAATGCTATAGTTCATTTTAGCTCTCATTTAATTATAATATGGCTGTTTGGATTACTCTAGAAAATATTGTTTCTTCAACTATTCTTGCACATGTTGATCCAAGCTACTAGCATCTAGCTCAGGGACATAAAAAGTTAACTTCAATGACATTATCAGGGAAATATTTTAAATTGAACATCACTACAAAAATGTAACAAAAAATAAATGTTTTTACACTCAACTACATATGCAAATACTTGTAATTTTTAGAAGGCATCACACATCTAGCTATCACTGCTATCCTACACTGTGGCATGATATATGAAGAAATTGATAATGCTTTGCTATGGATTAAATCAGTTAATTAGCAAGTCCATCACACCTAGAAAAAAAATTGTGTTCAGACTGTTGTATACCTCTGGGAGTTAATTTTAGTGAATACATGGCCTTGTGAAACATGGAAGCTGGATCTACACTCATTTTCCCAAATTATAACCAGAAATAGACAGAAGTA
>WEIS01021413.1:0-36458 GCA_013389965.1 Todus mexicanus | reverse complement strand
CTTTGCACATTCCCTGGGATATATGTACAGTCTCTGAGTAAATGAAGCTGAACCCGTGTCCGGTACAATGAGCAACCCTTTAAAAGAATAATACATTTTCATTTAATCCTGGGATTCTACATAGCATGAGGTTAGAACATCTTAAGTATTTCTACTTTCCAAATGAATGAACTCCAGGAAATTTTCAGCTACATCTATGACAGATAGAAGCCAAACACTCTGGGAAGCTGGGGGAGGCTTAAGACTCTGGGGTTTGCTCATTAGAAGAATCAAAGACTGTGATCCAGCAATTGTGGACGAACCAAAATCTTGGATTAAACTTCACCTCTCTCTTAAGCAGGCCCCCCCTAGTTGAGACCGTTTCATCTGTTAATCTCTGTTGAAACAGCCACCGACAGGGCATCTTCACAAGTGTCAGACATTATATTTTTGAAAAGAAAGAACTAAAAGCCAAGCGCCAGAGGAACAGATTCCTAGCTGAGTGGGTGGCAGCACACAGGCAGCACAAGCCTCTGCTTTGGAAGAGAACAGAGTGATCTTGTGGTAGCTAAAGATGTTCTGCTTACATATATTGTTGTGAGTAGCGAGAACACATAGGACTCAATCTGCAAATTCTGGTGCTACTTGCCTATACATAAGCTTTAACTGCTGTGTGCTCCCAGCTATAAGCACTACTTATCTGTCCTGGTTTCACTGGGATAGAATCATTAAGGCACCCATGGTCTGCAAGCAAAACACAGTTTGGAGTCAGCCAGGGCAGCTGACCTGAGCAGGCTACAGGTGTATCCCAGACCATGAATGTCATGCTCAGTACAAAGGGAACTTTGCTGAAGATGAGGGGGGTTTCTGTGGGGGTTCTTCATGAGGGCTGCCTTCCTGTTTATTGTGACCACCGTAGATTTGCTGGGAGGAGTATAATTCTGTTTACTTTACACTGGCATTGGTACTAGCTCGGCTATTTCACTAAATCCATTTGCATTTTAACTCATGAGTGTCCTTTCCTTTTCCCGATTCTCTTTCTCAGCTGGGGAGGGGTCACTATTGCAACTGCTATAGTTTAGCCTCAAACATGGGCTAATGTAGACATTAGTGCATCACCCGGGTTAGCGGCAGTCCAGAGTCAGTTATGAAACTCCAATCTGTCCATACCATTAATCCTTCAATTGCAGGGAAGGATTACTAACCATGATGTATCTAAGCTTTTGAAAGGTGATGTAGCAAGAAAGGAAGGAAACCTAATCCTCATGTTACCAGCCTAATTATTTTTAAGAGAACACATCCTCATGCTGCTGCTGTGTTTCCTGCAAGGAGAAACCATCTTCCACCCTAAAAGAGTGGCGTTACATTCGCATGGCCATATGCTTTGAGGAAGGCTTCTCAGCTGAGGCACAGAACTGTTGCTTTTTGTTCTGGAGTGGGATAACTCCATGCCAGCCAAAATCTTTGTGTATGTGTCTGTTCTGCAGCAGACAGTGGAACAACAGCACAGAAACCCCAGATTCTGCAGTGTAGAAAAACTAAAGAAAAAATGGTAAGGATGGGGAGGTTCTCTAGAAAGACATCAGAGAGGTAAATGCCATAGGAGAAAAGTTGTTTTAAGATAATGGGCAGCCTGAATGAAAAACAGTATGTAGTCACTGGTCATGGGAGAACAAAAGACACCACTACAAAACTTCACCCCCCCTCCCCATACAAAACTGACAGAATCTGAGGAAAAAATCATGTATCTGGAAGCAAAAAACTTGTGACCAGTTTTAAAGATGGAATGTGGTTAAGTTCACAAAAGCAATGCGTGGTATAACTGCCCATCACAGAAATGGACTATAACTAAAAGGCTAGGGAAGGCAAAATGCCAGATATCTTGAAACACAAATTATTCCTACATAGTACCATCCATGATATATATTGAAAATATACGAAAATTGAAAAAAAAAAACCCAAAACAAACTAACTAACAAGCCAACCAGAAAATATGAGCCTAGACGTTCTTTAGCAAAAGTTGGAATTTGAGCAGCCTCCTAAGGGAACCACTGGTGATTCCAGCTATACCGAATAAAACCATGCCATTTTCTTGGCAAATGCTTCAAGACTGCCGAAGTGGTGGCTCACGATGTCAATACCACAGCAAGACAAAAGGCTGAAACTTCTCTGTACGCACCAGCCAAATGTCTTCCTGAGCAGCAAAAGCAACCCTTCTGCAGTTGACCGCTCTTGTCTTCATGCTTCTACCATTAATTGTCTAACACAGAAAGAATTCATATTCTGCACATATTCACTCACCGCACTGTAGAATGTTTAAGGCTTAATCTTGCTCCAACACTTATTTTAAGCCTCAGAGTAACTGAACCAGTTTTTCTGTTCTCCTGTTACCAACTAGGCTAAGCAACAGGATTCTCAGCTCCTGCAGAACCTGCCCAGACCAAAGGAGACTCTTCCCATCTCCTGGGGGTCTGTATCAAATCAGTACATCATTCCCTATAACATTCTGTTATTTGCTGTAGTAACACAGAAGACAGCAAATGCATGCAGGGGAAAGCATTTCACAGAGCACAGTCATCACGCGCAAATTCTATAATCCTCCCTATTTGTTCGAAGCCTAGAAAGTCAAGCTATTTTAGAGTGATAATTGACTTCTATTTCAGCACCATAAAGAAAAGAAATGTCATCCACTGTGGGTCATTAATTGCATTACATATTCACATACACCCACATTCGTTTGGAGCAGGAAAATACAACTTCTGACAGCTACGCTTTCCTAAAAAATAAAAACCCAACATATTTTGAGATTCCAGATCGTCCAAAAGGAATCAGATCCTAATTTTATGTTAGTCAGTAGTACTGGAGGCAATAACCTTTAACTAACAGAAATTTGTTGATGAGCACAAATTTGTTTCCTCACTTTGTTGAGCTCAGCCCTTCTATGTCATTGAGGTCCCTGAACTTCAGTCAAGAAGAATATTTCCTGTCCTCTGCTTTGGGGGATTGCTGTCTCCCGTTCCTTTGAAAGAACTGCTCACAAGCAGAATAAAACAGAGGTTTTTCACATCCAGAGTGAAGCAGTTCTTAACATTTCTTGGGATTAGAAAAGAAGGCTTGGAAATACCAATACCAGTTAAAATATAAGCAAATGAACCATGATGTCAATCATTGTTGCAGAGCTAACTCATCGTGCCAATTCCCCTTCTTCTTTATTGCTTTTTTTGTAAGGGGGTAAACTTTGTTTGCTATGCAACTTCTCAGTAGAATTGAGCAGAATTGGTAAGATACCCGCATCTTAGATTCCTTACAAGACTTTCTATATTGTTGTATTAGACTGAAACTCCTGGCATTAATCTCCACTCTCATTAATACTTGCTATGTTTCTCCTACTTTCCAGCAATTTACCACAAAAGTCAGTTATCTACAGCCAAAAATGAAGAGCAAAGGGCCTGCTTGCCCTCTCCAAGGAGCTGTGTTCTCCCCAGGCTCTGCGACACTGCCTGCAATCTCTGCAGCACGCTGCACTACCCTGCCCTCATGCACAGGATAAACCTGCGTCTGGAAAGCAAACACCCTGAGCAGCATCTTACTTGCTAACGGGTGAGGATACTTTTAGTTAGGATAGTTTTAATACTATTAGTTTAGTGTGAATAAGGCAATATATTTAATTTATACACAGCAAAACATAACACTAAGTTCCGCTCTTTAACAACACAGACGACGGCTTATTTTGTCATTTCTCCACTGCATGGCTACATCGAGGCCAACCCTTCAGCTTCAGAGCAGATGTTACCATTTTCCTATTCCCTAGGTGAAGGGCCAGAGCATCTTTTCTCAGGCCCTTAACTTACCAAGTCCATCTATTGCCTTCAGAACCATGAGACATTTAGCAAGACATCCTGTCTAAACAATAACATTTAGAAGGACAGTAAATCTATCACATGGAAATATAAATAAAAATCTGGCTCTCGAGGCAGCCCAAGTAAAATACACGATCTGCACAGTTTCTTCTATCCTGCCTTTGCCACACGATGCTATCCAGTGGAACTAGCTCCAAAGAGGAGGTCTTGGAAAGGTCTCAGCCCTGGAAGCAGGCACACATGATAGTCTCCGTCCTCCACCTCATTGCTTCATACTCCTTCCAAGAGCTTCAGGTTCCTGGAAGTGCAAGGAGGAGGTAATCTGCCTATTGAATCGCAGAAGAGCAAAAAAGCATTAAATCCTTGAGTTGCTTCTCTCCACTTTGTGCACAGATTTGGTTTACGCATTCTTTTCTTTCTGTGAGGTCAGCAGCAAACAGCTGCAGGTTCTCCCTAGCCACCCTTGTAGGCACACAGAACATGCTGCAAGATTTATATGAACAAATAGTAGCATCCAAACCTTTCTAACACTACTTCTTTAGAATCCTTTCTTTCTATAAATCAATGTATCTTTCCTTCAGGGAAAGCCATCTAGTCTTTAATCTCATCACCGCTGCAGCCGAACCTCAGATGGCATCGCGGATCCAGACGGCATTCTGCAGCATGGCAGAGCCAGACAACGTTCTGGGCAATACCAACACATACATCACTGTTTGCTGCCCAGCTTCTCTGTCACTGAACCTCTGTGCTGTGTTTCTCAAGTCTGCTATGGCACAGATCATGCTTTGTTTGCCTGCCTAAAGAAACCTCTCGTGCCAGCTGACATATAGAGAGCCCCTTCTCTAATTCCTGGAAGTCTGTAGCGCATTTGATGAGAATGAAGCGGAACGTTAAGGATAAGAAACGCAGCAAAATCCTGTGTCCTGATACAAGGATGAGACCATTCCCCAAAAAAGGTATGCAGATCGATTTTGCTTCTCAGATCAGGGCTTTGCAGAATATCATAATACACTGAAGAGGCTCAGTATTAACACAGGGAATACAGCATAGTTTGGAACAACTACCTCAAGAAGCTGGAAAGGAACCTGTCACCAAGATAGATGCATTTATAAAATGTATCTCAGGAGATAGATTTATGTAGACTGAAAGTGTCAGATTTTAATCAAAACTGTCAGATCTGAACAGAAGCCCAAGACAAGAGTTAAAGGGATACTTGTTCATCATCTATTTATTATATTTGTTGCTACTTAAATGAATTGCAGAGCTTCCACCAGAGCAGAACTGTGTGAAAGCTCTAAGGCAGTTAAAGACACAGTAACCAAGATCAAAGCATCACATTTAGAGAGATGCAATGATTCTCACTTGCCTAAAACCATCTGCGGATGCAGCCTTGCGAGCAAATGAATGCTGGCCAGGAAAGCAGAGGGGAAATGGAAAACACTTAGGATTCATTTAGTTGCTGGACATGATTGGTTTATGATGCTTTTTATATAAGCCCAGGAATTTTAAGGACAGAGCTACAGGAAGGCATAATCTTTATTTGTCCGTTTCTATATTTAATAAAAAGAGCCCTACGTTTTGTATCTATTTATATACCCAGTTAATTATTTCTACACAATGTCCCTAGCCAAACGCACCCGTTTAAATTATTTGGTTTTGTTCATAATGTTCCATTTAAGCAGCAGTCACTTCCATTCAGTCTCAGCCTAAAGAATTTCTCCAGAAGATAGCCCAATTAAACAGGTTTTCTTATTAAGCATGCCCCAGTTAAATGATGTACATCACTGTAGGCTCGGTTGCTACATGATTTTTGCACACTAATCAGAGTACAGGAAACATGTTATACTCTTTTTAAACTGGTTAGTCTTTGCACAAAGAAAGTATATTTTGACATGACTTTTAACAAAACAGTATCAAATGTATGAAATCTAACCTAAATATGAACATTTTAGGAAGAAGTTCTTTACCATGAGGGTGGTGAGACACTGGAACGGGTTGCTCAGGGAGGTGGTAGAAGCCCCATCCCTAGAAGTCTTTAAAGCCAGGCTGGATGGGGCCTCTGAGCAACTTGATGTAGTGTGAGGTGTCCCTGCCCATGGCAGGGGGGTTGGAACTAGATGGTCTTTGAGGTCCCTTCCAACTCTGACAATTCTATGACTCTATGACTTCTACTGTTTCAGAAAGAAACTACCCAATGTTCCTTTTAAGCATTTTATTAAAGAAGCTGACTTCTGGCATCCCAGAACTCTTAGTAGCGCATCTCTATCAAAGTGGGAAGTGGCTCTGCTTTACTTGGACATCCAGAAATCAACTTCGTAACTCACTCTGTGCTCCAGCACTACATAACACTTTTTAATATTCAATTTAATAAAGTTTTAGGGTGCTTTTTTTTCTCCATGGGAGAAAATCCCTCAATGATAGCCTTAGTCATTTCTTAAGGTTAAATTTCCTGCATTTAGCAAGCAATCTGGAATAAGATTTGGATGCCTATCTTATTTTCACAAGATTGCACTTAAAATCAACAACCCTTGTGCATTTTATTAGATTAGATACTAGTACATCTGGGGTAATAAAATTAAAATTAATGTTGAAAAGATAATTAAAAGCCATCACACGTGTTAAAGAGTGTGCAGGTGTTCAATGAGCATGACTCAGTGCTGACCTTGAGCCCTCACATAATGTTTCAGTGCGAAACATTACTTTCCAGATCCATTGCAGTCAAACAATTGGCACTATTTTGCAATCCACATCTCTTTTATCATTTAAAAAGCAGATATTGGAAATGTTACATCAGTTACCCCATAAAACAATATTATGACTTCTTTTTTCTGTCTACTGAAAGTAACGTGGTGCTGAGGAGGAAAACCTGACTGTCACTGTGAATTGTCATCGCTTTCTGAAGGGGGCAATAGTTTCCAATTTAGCATCGTTATGGTGCTATATTAGTCCACTTTCCCCATTTTATTACAACAGTTAAAGCTTTCACTTCAAACGTTACTTCCCAGTTTGAAAAGACACAGGCCCTATGCCAAAAAGTTAAATGAATTACTTTTGTACCATCAGAGGTTGAAACACAACCATCTGGTCCACCAAGAGTTGCTCCAAATTTTTCAGCATTCTTTAAATGGCACATGCTGAGAAAAATCCTGGTCCAACTGAACTAAGTGGCACAGCTCCCACTAATTTATACGAAGCCAAGACTTCATGCAGTTTACCCTAGAGAGAACATTTTGCGTTTCTGGACTATGCACAGGTCTTGTAATGGCTGTAACTGTGTTGGTTGGGTGGGAGATTTTTTTCTTTTACAGAAACAATAAAATCAGCATTACAGTTTGTAAAGAAATATTCAAGGTGGACAGAAACAAACACTGGCACACAGCACACTTTCTTACTGGTGTTTGCATAGCAGGAGATGGAGAATTATTCCCCAAAATGTACAGTGAAAGGAATACACATTTGTTATTTCTGTCAAGTCCAAAGTATCGACAAAACACTGAGAATTTTTTTTTCCTGGTGTAATATAATCTCTCATTTACTGTCAGCAATGAACAGACTTCTGGTTTCCCGAACTGGACAACCAGTATACCACCCTTCTGGTAATATATTTCTTTTAAAAAGTACACACAGACCCACACCTCACCAATGGATCACAATCAAGGAAAGCAAATTCTATATACTATAAAGTAAATCAGTGACATCTTCACAAGAAATACTCTGATGAAGAGTAACACCTGCAGTTGTTTCAGATAATTTAATTTGGCTTTACTTTATTTACAGAGAAAATGCTCAAACTCAGATATCAGAAAGGTTATGTAAGCGATGGTTTCATGTGCAGTGCCACCATTTCCAGAGGCTTCACCCTGTGCTTCAGGAGGTAACAAAGTCAGGCAGTCAAGCTGGCAAAAAACTCTTTTTATGGTATCACAATAACAGACAAAGAAGAAACCTGTGCTTTCCATTGTCAGTTGTGCTTTATTGGCTATTTAAAGATTATTTATTTTACTGTTTATACTAGAAATAAGTTAGGAGCTACTTAAATGTATATAAGCATGCACACACTCATTTAAAGGTGTATTTATACAAGTGTGATTGCTTTGTAAATAAGGTTACTCTGAATAATTTTAGATGCAAATCAATCCTATTTTCCACTCTACTGGTAGGATTAAATTTCTGACAGTGGTGAAATCCAAAGACACTAAGTTTAACTTGGTGATTTGAGAATGATTCATAATGAAAACCTTCTTTTTCACAGCAGTGGGATGCCACCTATTTTCTTCTGTTTTATTCTGAAGCTAGACATTAGAGTCTACTCATGATGAGTGGTAATAACAGATTTTTAGGAAGCCTATCAGATAATCATACTTCAGCTATGGGGAAGACAGAGGCTAAAACTTGTGGCCACAGAATTCCACATCTATTGCAAAAGCATGACGTGAAAAAGTTTATTTTTACATGCATACCTTTTAGACATTGCCAGTTTCTACAGGAACAGACTAGTGAGTTTTTCAGAGAGGAGAAAAATAAATATGAGGTCTTTATGCATCTAAGAACTACTGAATAATAATTTCCCTCAAGGAAAAAAAAATATGCTGAGTTTTGATGAGTAATCAGACTTTTCCTCACAGTGATTTATTTTTTAAAAAAATAAAGATTTCTAGTTCCAGTTGTAGGTCAAAAATTCCAAACATGTATTTAACATAGTGTTGTGGGTCTGTGGGCATCAGTGCAGTGTCTTGTAATGAATATCCCTACTGTTGCCTAGCAAGCATAAAAATGTGGAACATCTGTATGACATCAACAAACACATAAAGCTGTTTATTATATTAGTTTTCTGTTATCACATTTTAAATATTTTCATTCAGGGCTTTTATGCACTTGGATTAAACATTTATTTTAATTTTTGCTTCATTGCTAAAGATTAAAAACAAATTTATTTCCTCCACAAGCCAGTGAAAGCCTGGCTCAAGCTGCTTTCCTTGAGGGAAAAAGTTGAATCCAAGTTAAGAGATATTTCTGCAATATTGTTAAATTAAGGTAGGCAACAGGGGTTTTTTCCTTCTAGTTTTACATTTTAGCAACATTGTCTTTCTCTGCAGGTAGTTGTCTTCACATAGCTTAGGTGCTGGTTATGGTACTAGAAAATTCAGCATAATCATAGAAATGAAGGGTTTCCAGTGTTCCCTCCTCCAATAATTCCTTCATATAAATAAACTTTACATATATTTATAACATATAAATGTGTGTATAGATATATTATCATATATACTCCACGCTCCTTTCTTTAGGTTCTGAAGTTCTACCAATTAATGCATATTATATTGGGCCAGTTTCCTATGCTTAATCAAGATACACAAGAATATCTTCTCATGTAAAATATATGGCAATCCTGAATAATTTAAAAAGGCTCAAGTGCTCTGCTCTCTTTGATATCTAGATACTCCCTGTCAGAGGAAAATGCAAAGAATACCTCTTCCTCCCTTTGAAATAAAGAAAAAAATATTTGTGGAACCCGAATTTTATTTAGAGCACGTACAAGTAATCTGAGGGGGAAAGAAAATGGGGAGCTGCTCAGGCATGTTGTGATTATTCCCAAAACCAACGTTATGCTCTCAGAATTGTAAAACAGGAGAGACCCTTTAGTAATGGTCCAGCCACATTAGGACAAAGATACAGATATCTCTACCCTGAAGTGATAGATTTGAAGGAAAAATAAGATATATTTAAATTAGTGCTTGATTTAAAATAGTAATTTTTTTTTTTTTTACAGTATTGCACAGCATTCTATCAGTTTAATGGTGTTCACTCAAATCTCAGTTTCTCGATTTTCTTCCATCTACTGCTACAATTTTCCATAACTGAAGATCACCTGGATTTAAAGGAGTTAATCACTTGGAATAGGTGTATTACACTTGTGAGAATAATTTATGAAATCTTTGAAGGCTTATTGAAAGCTAGTAACTCCTCATTCTCCCACCCAAAAACCTTCAGATTCTGAATACACAAGAACAATTTTGAGGAAGGGATTTAAGCAACTTTTAAATACTGCTGCCTTCGAACTCCCTTTTCCTCTCCTACTCTTCATTCTATTAGCAAATTAAAATGGCAGAGCAAGATTGAATCCAATTTGATTCCAATTAGTTCCTTATCAAGATGAAGCAAAAGGAATCTAATCGAGAGTCATTATGAGCCCGGAACAGAAGTGGAAGTGATCAGCACTGTTGTGCCATGAGATGCCACACACTGTTTCAGTTGCGTTTTTTTCATGCAGATGGATTGTTTGAAGCATTATGGTAAAAAGCTCTATTAATTTATACTCTTTAAAGTAATGCTTTTGAGACACCAGTGTAACAGAATCATCTGTATTATTCATTTTTCTAACTGGGAGACTGGTTTTAATAATTCAGTGTTTGTATCGTTCTCTGTCCTTCATATGCTGATCTAAAGAGAGCTGCAAAGTCCATATAATATGTTAGACAATAAGCTAGAATAAGCATGAATAAATGGCTGTTAAATTAAACATTTAATTACCATTTAAAAATAGTGGAAGGCAAAAATATTGTTACTGGCATAAAAGAAAAAAAAAAGGCAGATTTATTTATTCCTAGAAGTACTGATAGAGTATTCTGAATTATGGGTGTTTTGTTTTCAACAGAAACTCTTAGAAGAACCAGGATCTGACATCGAAACATTAAAATTCAGTTTAAGGACAAGAACACAGGCGAGCATTGCTTGGTGACAAGGTGAGTCCAGACAACATTCAAAACCACTTACAGCATTATCTGCATAAATAAGCCTTTACATCACTGAATCATAATATTTCTGGGAGGAAAAAAGCAACAAAGTCTTTCATACACATCTGTCAATAGTTAATGCAGACTTAAGGAAAAGGAAACATTTAGAAATGAAGAAATGCATAGAAAGGAAAAATCACACACACTCCATAGGTCTGAGTCTTCCTGCAACATGTTCTAGCATTGGTAGGCTGCCCATATCCATTACATTGTGGCTTTTAGGGCTGGAGGGTACCTGAGAACTAGAACCCTGTTTCTATTTCATTATGATAAATCTCTAACAAGAAGTTTGGCGCCATGCAAGTCAGACATGTACTGAGCATCAACAGCATCTGTACATAATGGTAACTTCAGTGGTAGAGGGACACACTTCCACTGAAGTCCCTAACAGACCTGGCCAAAGCCAGAGCTGCTGTTCCAAGAGCAGCTCCAGAACTGTAAGAAAAAAAAATTCTATGTAGAAGCAAAAGCACAGAATCACAGAATTAACAAGGTTGGAAAAGACCATAGAGATCATCAAGTCCAACCTGTAACCTACTACCTAGACTATCACCAACCTATTACCCAATATTATCTCATCATCTAAATCTTGTCCCTGAGTACATCATCCAACCTCTTCTTGAACACCTCTAATGATGGTGACTCCACCACCTCCCTGGGCAGCCTATTCCAATGGGGAATCACTCTCTCTGTAAAAAAGTTCTTCCTAATATCTAGCCTAGACCTTCCCTGACGCAGCTTAAGACTGTGTCCTCTTGTCCTGTCATTGGTAGTCTGAGAGAAGAGACCAGCCCCCACCTGGCTACAACATCCCTTAACGTAGTTGTAGAGGGCAATGAGGTCACCCCTGAGGCTCCTCTTCTCCAGGCTGAANCTGAGAAACAGATGTGGGAGGGTTTCCACAAGTGGTTTAAATCCTAAAAGCTTAGAAAAGCCTTTACTGGAGGGGAAAAATATTAAATAAATGCTTGCTACATCTTAACTGCTATAATGTGCAAATACTAACTCGTTACCTATTAAATTATGTTAAGCAGATGTAATTGGAGAGGGAACCTGCAGCATAAAAAGATAAACCTTAATGCAGTAACTATTTCCCATTTATTCACTAGAAGCCAGATACATTCTCATGTTTACTACAAATTCCAGTTTAAAAAAATCTTATTTAGCTACTTAAGTTGGTAACATTTTCCTGTTTCAAGCTTTCATAAAGTTTATCAGTCCTGCTGAAAATCCAAGATCAAAACTTTGTCAGTCCTATGCAAGTAAGAAAGAGGTCAATCTAAAACATCTCTGACTGCAGACTCTAATTTTTCACCTCCCAGGCGTACCCAACGCCAAACGTATACCCTGCATGGCTCCACTCTCAGGGAATGGGAACCAGGCATTTTTTCCCCACATTTCATAGAATCATAGAATATCAAGCTGGAAGGGACCTCAGGGATCATCTGGTCCAATCTTTCTTGGGAAAAGCACAATATAAGATGATTCAACACCCTGAGCAGCTGATTCTTAGAAGTGTCCAATGTCGGGGACTCCACCTTTTCCTTGGGGAGATTATTCCAATGGCGGATTGTTCTCACTGTGAAAAATTTTCCTCTTGTGTCCTACTGAAATCTACCCAAAAGTAACCTGTACCCATTACCCCTCGTCTTTTCCATGTGACTTCCTGTAAAAAGGGAGTCTCCATCTTCTTTGTAGCCACCCTTTAAGTACCAGAATGCAGTGATTAGGTTTCCCCCAAGTCTTCTTTTCTCAAGGCTGAACAAACCCAGTTCTACGCATATGGCCGGTGACGTCCAGAAGAGGTGACACCCATGGTACACCACCTCCTAGAATAGTCTTCCAGGTTTTAATGACTGATGATTTAGTGAACCAGAAACAGTATCTTTGTATTTAAGAGCTCGTGACAAATCTAACCTCCACAAGTTTTTTTTATCTAGCAGTTGAAACTATATAAAACCTTAGCAGTATTTTTGTACTCTGTGTAGCAAGCAAACCATCACGTAGGAAGCAGGCACAGTTGCAATGTTTGCGTGGCATGCTAACAGCAAGGTGGGTGATCAGAACTGACACAATATAGTCACCTTCTGAAAGTCAAAACCCAATCCAAAATCCTCTCTATTAATGCTGAGTACATAAGACAAAACTAATTGGAGCCAGATGTAGTATTTCAGACAATGCAGTGTGTAAGCTTAAAAATGTGTTAATGTCAGAATAAAGTCCATATATATATAAAAATTCAACAATTTTGTGCTGCCTTCCAAAATACAGCCATTTCCAAAGCAGCCTGCAGTTTGTGAGCCCAGTGAAGGATGCCACAAACTTGGGTTGGGATTTCCAGCTGTATTGTACCCTGGCTGTTTTGCCTGTGACAGTAATTGTTAAATGATGTCCTTGTCTGCCTTGACCTACAAGCTTCTTAATCTTAGTTTTCTCCTTTGGTCCAGCTGAGAAGGGGAGTGATGGAGCAGCTCTGGTGGGCCCCTTGCATCCAGCCAGGGTTAAGCCACCACAGCAGAAGCAATGGAGAAGCAGTGGGCCCTGCACTCAGGGAAAGCTCGGGCAAAAAAAATAACGGCTCTCTCTACATCTGTGACTGCTAATGGCATCCAGAAAGGTGCTGGTAGAGAAAAAGTACTGAGATTGTCTAGCTAATGTTTAAATAGGACCCCAGGAGCTACACAGAAATAGCAGGAAAAAGAATCTCAGTCCCTTAGAGCAAACATTGCAGCAGTTCCAGCACATCTGAACCACAGAGCTAAGGAACTGGGTGTCCGTTCCTGCAGCACCGGTAACTGGAGTTCAACTCTAGAAAAGCACACAGTGGGCATTTTACACTGAAGGTGATCTGTGGCTTTTCATGCTAAAGTTTGGTGGGGAGAAAAGACTTTTATTCTTGCTCTTTTTGATTGGTATTCCAAACATAACACGTACTTTGTGCGAGAGCCATGGAGGGTTGAGAAGGCACCTGGACATAGAATAGACCTGCACTTGGATGGAAAATCTGCTTCAGTTATTTCATTTTGTGAAAAGCTAAATTCCCAGCATGCTGCTCCCAACAGAGTGCACCAAGCTGAGAAACTGTGAACCAGAAAAGAGCAGTCTGCCCTGGAAATACAGTGATTTAGGAAGGCGACCTGCAGATATTAATGGTACATTTCGTACTCTGACTGTTAGCAACACCCAGCTGAAGGTCAAAGTCAGCAAGGCTGAACATCTGACAGCTCACTTCATCCAGGGCCAAGGGCAAATGCAGAATGGATCCATCACTTTGGCCTGTATTTCAGAAGCCATATGACTGTGAGGAAAGAGGAAACCTTCACATATTGACTATTGCAGGTAGCCACCAGCAAGAGACGGTCACATTAAACCTGATGTTATGATCCTAAGGTGTTGGACGTTGTTAGATCTCCCAGTGACAGAACTCCCCATCAGGGACAGCTTTGTCATGGCAGAGCACGTAAAGACCTTGTGCTGCTTCCAAAAGGAAGATGCTTTCCAGAAATGACAGCTTTTCAAGCTATAATGAATACAATGTTATATACATATATTTTTTAAAAAGGCTACTCTAGTAGATGGGGGGAAGGCATTGATAGAATAGTAAAATTTGACCAAAGTGAACTCAATGAGAGTCAAACTCAATGGTCTCTGTGGAACGTCAGATCTAAAGAAAAATCCAGAGTGGGATCACTAGCCCCTGGACGCACAGCAATTAAATGCAACTGCACCAGTTTGTTCTGCTCTGCAGGATTCCAGCAGAGGATTTCCCCTTTACTTGTCAAAGAAATCGCTAAGGCAAGCATTGCATTTTGCCTCTGCATTTTCAAGTTACTGAGATCTTAAGACTTTTTCCTTTCACGAAGCATTCCAAACTGACAGATAAATTTCTGAACCAGAACCTGTTCACCCTACCTACAAAGAGAGTAGCAGACCACATACTATAGAAATCTTAAAACCTGCAAGATCTTATCAGCAGAGCACAGACATTCCCAGGATTGAGCTGTCAATAGGTGTTGGAACTGCTAACTCCAAACAAAATCCACTGAAGCTCTCTGGTCTCCAAAGCATACCCTGGAAACTGGCTGGCTATAAATAGCTCAGAGAGATCCGGAGGTGTTTGCAGACTTGCGAAGGACCTAGAGGGACCCTAAAACTGCCACGTTAGCCAGGTCTGCCAGTACAGGCTGGACCTATCCCTCTCTAGTGACAATGAGAGCCAGGGGCAGGTGGGGTTCTTTCATACTGCTCTGGGATGGGAAACTGATCTTCCTATAATCATTACTGTTAGAAATTTCAGCTTTCAGAAAAGGGAACAACAATGCAACTCTAAAACATTTCAAAGTATAAACAGATAGATGCGCATGTGTGTTGTCTAATAGCATCTCTGAACTGTTTTAACTGTGACCTTCCAGATTTGTTCTGTATCCGACACAGTGTAGGCGTAAAGTGACTGCTGTTGAAGGTAAAACAGCGTGACACCACCAGGTAGCATGACACTCTGCATGTATTTGTTATCTTGGTGAGGACCTATCACTCACTCTAATAAATAAGTTTCACATTTGAGTACAAAACAAAATAGGACTTTGGACAAGATGATAATGAGTTCATATATCTCCCAAAGGCAACCTTCCCTAGTAAATTGAAAATAATCTGCTTTTCTTAATCCAAAAGACAAAAATACAACACAGCACTTCTTTAAATAAAGGATTTCCTACTTGGGACTGTTTGTGTGCACAAGGATCTATCACAGTAATCAAAGGCAAAGAAGAGGCAGGAAGAATGATCAGCATGGAACAAGACGCAAACTACATACTTCTGTTACGTGTTTGTATTCTTTAAGCATGTTTTAAAGCTTTCATAAATTTTCAGGAGCTTATTATTATGCTGTAAGAGCATCATTCTGACACTTCAATTAACAAAATAAACAAAATACTTCAAGGATTTGTTCTGGTTGTTTAATCTTGCATTCAAAAAGGCTTCTATACATACAGATGGTGTTACCTGGAGTTAGTACATCCTAGCATTCCTCAAGCATAAGAAGAAGCAAGAAGTTGTTTCAAGAACAGTTGGAACTAGGCATAATCTAAGTGCAGACATTGTCTCTTATTAAACTTACCGAGCACTTTACAGAAAACTCTCCCACAGCAGACACGTGAACTCTGATGAAAACATCTCATTGCTTATGGAAAAAGAGGCAGAGCAACATGCAGAAATATTCAGCAAGATGATCTGTAAGCGCATATGAAGTCCGTGGTCTGGAGAAGGACTCTCACGTCCTGATTGTGCCACTGGCTGCCTAATGATATTGGGCAAATCTTACTCCTACATTATTCCCTCGCATTTTTGCTGGTGGTTATGTGGAAAAAAGTACTCGTGATGAAATATTTCCACCCACGATAATATACTAAGGACACATTACTTATCACTTATATAACACCAGGATTATTTTTTTAAAAGAGGATTGTGTAATATAAAGGATTAACATTCTTAAAAACAAGAAGTATCTGCAGCACAATAGCATTTAAAAGCAGACTGGTGGACTGATCAAATGCTGCTTCTTCTCCTGCAGTGCCACTATAAATCACTTTAACACAGGTAGCCCTGAATAAGCTGAAACTAAAGGAAAATGCATGGGGCAACTGACATGAAAGACTGGAAATCTACTTGCTCTGCTAAAATAAAATACTAACAACAATAATAAATCAAGGAAACTTTTTAACTGGTTGGGTTTTTAACTGTCACTGATGCCACCAAGTATTCTGCTGTGGAAACAGTTTGGTTAATAGAACACTATGAATTAATGCCTCCCCTCACGTTGTGTGTGGTTATTTCAACATCCCTCCTCTATGCTGGGGCAGCTGGAAGCCTTGTGTCCATGCCTCGATGGAACTTCAGGAATTTCAGCTGACAGAGACCATTACAGTGAACAAGGCTTCATAACCTCTCTGAATTCTTCTACTTTCCAGAAGAAGCTTTGCACTCACCCACCTTTATTTTTGTCACAGTTGCTAGGATGCCTTGGCGACAGACACTGGAAATATCTATGATTTGGGGACAAAGCTGGAGGCAGGTGTAATCCACACCAGCCCAAAAGACAGGCGGGGAGGCTTGTGCTACTGATCCTTGCACCAGAGCAGATCCTTTGCAGCGTCACAAGATAGAGCAAATCCCCTTGCTGCCATCTCAGCCTCTTTGCACCTCACCTGTCACCCTGGCTGGTCGCAAAGAACCGATCTCCTTCTCCCACCACTGGAGAGGGAGGAAAAGTGCCACTCTTCATCGAGACACCCACCCCAGCCAAGTGTGAGAAGCACTGAATCTGCCCTGTAGGGAATTCCCCTTCTAGCTGGGGGTCAATGTACTGAAGCACTAAAAACAGGTACTGCACCTCGACTGCTCAGGACTGTGCTTGCTTTGACCACAAACTCTGCCTTCTACGCAGGCTGTTGCGACCAGACACCACAAGTCTTTATAGAGGAGTAAAGGTGTCTGGAATTGGCTTCCAAACAGCACAGCGATGGTGAAGCTCACGCGGATGCTGGCAGAGACTGTGCTAGAAACAAAGCACAAACGCCGTGTGCACTTGTTTAAAAAGAACATACAAAGAGGCCTTTTTCTTTTTAATGTTGCTCATAGGCTTCTGTATTTCAAAAGGCAATCACAGTAAGGCAATTATTTAGAAGAAAATAAAATTTTTCAGGGCGATAAATTAAAATAGTTTCATTAAGTATTAAACATCTGTTCCGAAGGAACTGCCCTCTATTTACATAAAATCTGTGTGTCATTCTATAAAATGAATGCCTTCTGTGCTAACAGTGTTGTGGAGGAAGAGCTTTGTCAAGCTGGATTCATCCAAACAACCTTACATGTTTTACTTCTTATTGAAAAAAGTTTCATTGCCAGACTGACTATAGTAGGAAAATTACAATGTAGTGCTACACCATAGTTAAAAATCCTTTTGGCCTCTAATGTTTGATGGAAAAATTGTTCTGAGCATAAAAGAACAGATGCTGACAGCCATAGCAATCCTCAATGATGATGCCAGTGAGCCATATTTACTTGAAAAGGCTATTCATAACATGAATAGTGCTTCATCTGAAGAGAACTCCCTTATACAAACCAGTATATATTTGCACCAAAAGGAACCCCCCCAGTGATTTTTTTTTCCTTTATCCAGCTTTACTTGTTTTGCAACCTCTTTTGTTACATGAGCTGCTTCACTGCTCTGAACACTTCTTGTTTACACGTTGCCTAAAACAACAAACATTAGGCAACTCATAATAATAATGGGGAACTGTATTACCAGACTGGTAGAATCCACAAAATGCAAAGTTCTAGAAGATAAAATTCTATGAACTCGGATCTATACATCCTTTTATGATCTATTTTTCTCCCCCAAAGTATCCAGAGTCGCTGACCCTCCATGCCCAACCACAGGAGCAGCAGTTGTAGCACTAGTGCAGATAACCCACTAGAGTCTCGACACGGCACTTTAGGTGGAGTGTTCAGCTAGACTAGACAGCAGCAACAACCATATCTGTTTTATTTACTCAGCTCATGAATCCTTTAGCAAAACAAGAAAATAGTTTCCATAGAGTTGGCTCTTTTCTTGTATTCTCTTCATAAAGACAAAGTCAGCGTGAGGTCAGCATAACTAAAACTAACTTCTTGCTCCCGGGCATATCACTGTGACCTCTTATTTATTTTAGACAGTAAATTTAACATCTGTTTGGGACTGTCATAACTAAGTCATCACTTCTTGAAAGTCCTAGAAAGGATCAGATCCCTCTTCATCTACAAACTGAGAATTCTTATCTATGTCAAGCTTTGTTATCTTCCATACTGACCAGAGAAACTTGTGTTCTCCTGGCCTAGGGCAGCCTCACCACTGTTAGTGGCTGTGCTGGTAGCTTTGGACACTACTAGAAGAAATTTCCCATGTGTATTAAACACACACATGCTCAGGCATATATAAACGTATAATCCAAGATTCAAGAACATGTTCAGGATGTTTAACATCTTTGTCATGACATTGACAGCAGGATCGAGCGCACCCGCAGCAATTTTGTGGACAACACCAAGCTGTGGGGTATGGCTGACACNTGGGACATCTCTCACACAAAGGCTGAGAGAGCTGGGGTTGTTCAGCTTGGAGACAAGAAGGCTCCAGGAAAACTTTATTGGAGCCTTCCAGTATCTAAAGAGAGCCTATAAGAAAGCTCAAGAGGGACTTTTTACAAAGGCATGCAGTGATAAGATGAGGTAACGGCTTTAAAATGGAAGAGTGTAAATTTACATTAGATACATGGAAGAAATTATTTACTATGAGTGTTGTGAGGCACTGGAACATGTTGCCCACAGGAGTTGTGGATGCCTCATCCCTGGAAGTGTTCAGGGTTGGACGGGGCTTTGAGCAACCTGATCTAGTGGAAGGTGTCCCTGCCCATGGCTGGAGTGTTGGAACTAGCTGATCTTCAAAGGTCCCTTCCAATCCAAACCATTCTATGATCCTCTCTGCTTTTAGGCATAACTTCAGACAAATTTACTCCTGCGAACTCCAGCTGTATGTACACCACTGATCTATCATTTTGTTTGGTCTAGAAGCACAAAGGTGTTAAAGAATTTAATCAAACTGTTGAGTTACCACATGAAGCAGTACAGATGTTGCTGCATATATTTTCACCGATAGTCAAGCAGAAGAACACAGTGGTTAACTGCTTAGCCTAAAGTTACGCAAGCCTGGGAAAGCCAAAACTACCAAAAAAGGCATTCAACTTTAACCTACAGTTCTGGCCAATGTGGTACTCCTCCTTTGTCAACTTAATGTCCCAAGTCATTTGGCCCACTGGGCATTAAGTCACCTGCGCTGCTTTTCTTGAATCTACACACAGACAAGCTTTGTCTGCATGAAAAGGAATAATCTAATAAACAATATATGGACTTTAATCTTGGTGTAACCTAGATCAGCTACAAAAGAACTTCAGAAAGTTGAGCTAAAACAGAAATAAAAAATATTCATGATACCTTTCAATTAAATCAGCTTTAAAATATCTTCTCAGATCAAACTGTCACCGACTTTTCTGAAAGCCTTTTTCTAAAGCAGGAGAAGATGGATCTGGGTGAGCATTATTCTTCAGGGTGCTACAGCAATTAGTAATTGCAAAAAAAAATCAACTCTTGCCTGAGACAGCAGACCTATTGCACGTGACAACTTTTTCACTTTTCCGTTTCTTAATGTGAATTTAGCTTTTTCAAGAAGCCCACAGCTATGAGATGATCTACACCTCACTATTAAAAAAACCCTAAATATTCTATCTGGTTATACTGATAATAAGAAAGAAAAATAGTAATGTTTAGCAAACAGCTCTTTAGGCACAGACACACAAGCACAGGCGGACTCCAGCTCTTCTGTTTACAGTGTAAAATAGAATTCTATACCATTTTGTATTTTCTAATCCACTGGAAAACTCTCTCCTTGATGTCAGAAATCAACAACCTCCACAATTACTCTCCCTTATTCCAGTACCTGAACCATCACTCTTGCCAACGGGAGATCTGCCAGTTCAGGGAGAGCAGAGTACTGCCTTACAAATCTGCAACCTGAAGAATTAGCAATGCCTGCTCTTCAGTAATCATGTCCACTGTAGATCAGGCACACGGTGTGATCAGATCCCCTATGTCAATGACATGCTTGCTGCTTTCAGTCCAGAGGAAGTTCGCTGCAAAAATTAAATACATGTTTCTGCTCCTAACAGTAAATGGCCGCAGACAAACATCAAAGCCACCTCCAATGACTCAGAGAGGACATAGAAAAGACAGAGAGATTGTGACCACAAGGTAGGAGACCCTGGCTCTAGGGCACATGGCATCTCTCACACTGCCTCAGCCAACCTGCCCAGCCATTGGATACGCAAAGAAAGGTTCTCGGTTTTGGAGAGATCAGAAGAGCCCATTGTATTTGCTGTACTTACTCTGCAAAACAAAGGTCTTAGATCAAGTGTTTTAATCAGGAAGCATGAATGACACAGGTTTTTTAATGGATCAAACACTTCATATAATTAGCAGAGTGCTACCTCAAAAACGTCTATGTAGCCTTTAAGATCGGCACCCGTAATCCAGGACAGCAGTGTGCCAGCCAGCTGCGAACTGGGAAACACGTGCTCCCCTTAGCACCGTGCCCACAGCCTGAAGCCGTGAGCCCAGATCCTCAGGAAGACTCTAAACCAGTCATGCAATTGTTGGACTGGAGCTTTCTTTTGTTGTCTTGCCAATCTGGAGACCAGCTAGAGTTTGCATTTACCTACAGGAAACTGCAAATAATCTGAAAGGTTTAATTATCATCTCTCCTTTGCCAGCAATGAAAACATGGTTTATATTCCTGGAGAAAATATTCCTGTATTGTTTTTTATTTTTCATGATGACAATAACTGGCATGACACTAATCCTATATTCAACGGTTCATTGTTAAGAACAGACACAGACGTAGAAAGAATAAGCACAGAGCAGGAAAACATTTGCTACTTTTGGGAAATAGAGGCAAGAACCTGAACAGGTACAGTCTAGTTGATTTTTCAATGAAATTTATGAACCTTGGTAGAAAAGGTTTTCCTATACTGCAAAAGAAAAAGTCTTTGAGAAAGAGATGCACCTGAGCAGATGTAAATACGTATACATTCCTTTATTTTACATGACACAGTAATAGTTTAGATGACCAGGAAACTATTCACAGAAAGCAATGCTGACAAGTGCCTTTGGTGGACAGGTCTATTACACATTATTCTGGTCTGCAACTTAAACAGTGTAAAATGGCCAGAGAATGTCCTTTATGTCCTTCATGTCCTTCAGATATGAAAATAGTGTGTCAATGACTCACTGTAAAAGAATAAATAGATCTTTCACAATATGTGAAATATTAAAATGTGAAGTTAGTACCCCCTTAACAGACATTAGAATTGATAAAGAAAAATTATTTTTCCTCAAGGAAAATAATTATTCTCGACTCAACTGTTATCTGATATAATGTACTCGAGTTAGAAACATCAAATCACTGCAGCATGTATTAAACTACAAACCATTTCTTGTAATAATACTAAAGAGCCATGGTACCAGTGTATTAAGTACGGTATTAACGCATTAAGTAATACTTGAGAAAAAACACAGGCACTAGACAGATTGATCAATGAGTTAGACTTGCCTTAGGCACTAGATATATTTTATTACACCGTCTTCCAAAGTGTTTTCATGAGAAGAAAGAGAACAAATAACCTACATAGTGAAAACACTTCATTTCATACCATGAACCAGTTTCGCACTCTCCCTTTAAACGCGTTTTATGCAAAAAGAAAGAAAAAGTATCCGCTTTGTAAACAGATGCCTATTTTTATTGGCCTTGATCCTTACTGTGAAGTCTGCTGTGAGGCACAGTGCTTATTTACACACTAAAGCACTGGAAAGAACCTGAATTTCCCCGTCAGTCCCAGTGTTTCCTTCATTAGAAAAATGAATTGGTTTTAAATCAACCTGTCTCCATAGGCATAGAACAGATGTACACATCAACAATGCAAAATACTAATGCACATGTTTGTATGCCAGAATTATTGGCTGTTGATGAACATTAGTTCTTTAGATATTTAGAAAAGAAATAATATTTTGCAAGGCAAATAAGGGACTGTTGTTTGTCTGTTGTTAAATAAAAACAATATTAATAATGTTGAACATTATGACGCTGGAATCCCAGGGAAGATGAAAACATTAGGGCAGCTTTTAGAATATAAGAAACATGAATAACAATTATTTTTTGAGAAAACTCCATGCCAAATAAGACTAGATTGAATGAAGGTGAGACAGTATGCATTGCATATTAGGAAATTCTTAGGCATTCCCTTACTAGAAAAAGGGGAGGGAAAAAAAACCCCTCCAACACACAACCAAAACAAATTAGGTACAAGTTACCAGAATAGCAGCAACTCAGAGAAAGAACAAAAGTACCACAGCCAGTCAGGTGGAGACAACATATGTGGCTGACAAGAAAGCAAATGTATGTGCAGCAGTGAGCTGCTTCTCCTTTTAATCTTTTATAAACTTAACAGAGCATTTTACAGGGATGATAAAAACCCGCTGACCAGTGGAGCCATCCCAGCAGTGGCATTCCCTCATGCTTGGCAGGGCTTTATTGCCTTTTTTTCAGACAGCGTATCATGGAACTGGGCCAGCAGCTGCTTGCGCCGGGACTAGGGACCTACACAAGGACAGAAATGTATACTACACACCTGTATCAGGGGTTTTTTGCCATTTAATTGAGAAAGCTGAAATGTTAATTATTGTTAACTACATGTATTTTGCTCATGTGTAAAATAAAGATATATTTATCAGGATGATCCAGGTGCAGCAACACAGACCAGGAGGTTACCTTGAGAATCACCTGAAGTGGCAAACTGTTATTTTAAAAGCCCAGTCTCTGTGTGAATGCTGCTCTCTCTCCAGCCTGACCACACACACCAAATTCACATGTCTATCAACTGCACAAGAAGCCCACATACTTTTCCCTCCATGGGAAGGATGAAGGGGCAGATAGAACATCCAAAATTCATAGCCTCTTTCTTGTAGATCACCTTGCACAGTGAGGTTCTCCTGTTTTTCACACCTACTAATCATCTGCAAGTTCATTTATTTACTTTTGGTGTTATTTTAACGTAACAGACCAAGCAGACTCCCAGATCTTGGTAAAGTATAAAAAAGCCCAACAAAAAACACCTAGGAGTCAGACCTCTACCCAAGTGCAAACTGCTCCTCCATCTAGGTTTGTGAGGTACCTGATGAGGATCTGAACTAAAAGTCATAGTTGCTGCCACCATCATCCATGTTTAGGATTGGTACACGCAAGCTGTCGTACTCAACAGTAATATCAGCTCTGATAGCTGATTTATGCAAAAGTAACTAAGAAATAAGAAAACACTAGCAGGAGTAACACTAGCAGGGAAAACCAAAATCCTATATTGCACAGTTTGAGAGATATTCTTTAGAAAAGAATGAAGGGGTCATAATGGAAGCTGGAAAGAGATGCTAAAAGAAGTAAGGAATCAGCTAGTTCAGGAGTATTCTGCAAAATTCATCTGACTCAAGCATCCTCCCCGGCAATGTCACCAACACTGTGTGACAGTTGTTTTGCTTTCCTGAAGCTCAAAGTTGCCATAAGACATTAATTCCTCTACTAAAATCCAAAAACTCACAAAGCCAGAAAATGCAGCCATTTAACCTATGGATTCACCAAGTAGCTGTTTCAATGTACTGGTATGACTCCATTCCTGGCCTAAAAAGCTCCATCAGAAGTCAAGAGCCGACTACTAGCTACCTGCAGTTGTTTGCAGCTATCTGTATCCGCTTCCCACTTCACAGGGGATCTCTGGTAGTGTTTAACAGAAATATCAAAGGTAAACATCACTGGAATTTTTTTGGAGGGCAACCTTTGAACAGCAAAAGAAGAAAAGAGCTCACTTTCTTCAGCTGCCAACTCCAGAAGATTACAAGGTGCCAGCACATGGTGTAATCTCTCTGCATTGTTCTGATGTAAATCACCCAACGAGAAGCCTGAAAACAGCCACTGAGATCGTTATTCCTCACGGGCTTTTTTGAAACAGAAGACTGTTTCCCATGACCACATACCAAGAGGTCAAAAAATAAAGCATAATGATATAAGTTGAAATGAACATCTTCAGCTTCTTACCTCCCTAGGAAAAGCCTGACATTAATTATTTCCTTATCCATCTCATGTTAACCACAGCATAATGCTAATCAATGCAGTTTCTCAATACTAATCAATGCAGTCACACAACACCACTAAATACTTATTATTATTATTAACTATTGACATTTGACAGCTTAATTATTGACATTTGATAACTCATTAAAACAAGGAGGCTTTTTTGCAACTTTAAAAGATGGCTTGGAAAAACAGCTCAAGCTCTCTGCTGACCAAGACCAACAACGCACAATCTGACAAATATGTAACAGAGCTTTAAATAAAATTACGCTTGCAGACAGGAAAGAGCATAAAACAGAAATGCAAGTGGCCTCTTCACAGGCTGAAGGGTTGACAAAAACTTGTGGGCTAAAATTCACAGGAGAGAGGTGAAACTTTTAAGTGATAATGGAAGAATGGGTAATTGCAATTAGTTGCTGAGAAGTGCAAAGATAGCACTGCAGTGCCCAAAGGTGGGAGGAGCAGAGGCAGAATTCAGCAGGATCTCCATCTTTAGAGCACTGAGACCAAAAGCAAACACAGACAAAGCAACACACGTGAAGGTCACCAGATAACAGCCTGAATGATTAAATGCTGCTAGTGTTTAATTGGCACCAGTCCTGAAGCCCACTTGTCTTGCCACCATTTGCAGGTCTATTGGCAGCAGGTATTTCTTTAAATTCTGGCACCAGCAACCTTCCCCGCTGGACCAAATCTCTGAGATGCAAGCCCACTGACCACTTTCAAGGAACAGCAGTAAAAAAGTACGTAGAAGAGTAACTCGTGGTTCCCCAGATGCCAATCTGACCCCACCACCTCTTTCTTAGCAGACCTCACTCTTGTAGCATGTAACTGAAACGCTGACTCCTTTTGCCTCTTTCCTCAAGCAAGTCTGGCACAGCTCCTCTACATACCAATGTGACCACATAGTGAAACCTCGTGTATGCTGCCTCTGCTCCCACACCCACGTGTATCTCTCCCTGCCCAAATCCCCGTTCCCAGCACTTGCTGTTTCGGACGGCAGGGCAGCAAGGTGGCTTTTTAAGCAGGTGCTGTAAGGTTGATACTTGCCCACAGACTGCAGAACTAATATTAGGCAGGCTAATGCTGGTCTCTGAAATCACGGTCCGTGAAGTCACTTCCCAAACACATTATTTGGGATCATAATTAACTATATTATTTATTGCATTACATTTAACAATACACTTGCATACGTATATATCCACACCTTTACTGTGTTGTAGTATTTTAATAAATACATTGTTATATAATTTAATAGGTCCTAATCATTAGAATCACAGATGTAGACTCTACATTTGGAAACAGTCCTAGAATTCCTTCTCTATTTTCATCTTTGTTGAAGACAAAAAGAAAATGAAAAAAAAAAAGAAGGCAGGATTCTTTGGGGAGTGGGGTCTGTTCATCTGGAAGAAAGCATAGAAGGGAATTAAACTTATTTATTAAATGACAAAAGTTAAAGCCCAGCCAAAGAGTTTCCTATGGTGTTTCTCCTATTATCCCCAGTTTCCTTCAATTTCACTGTCTGAAAGTGCTGAACCTATAATGTTCTAAAGCTTTAAATAATGAACTCAGTAGCGTATCCTCAATCATACGTCACTGCGAAGCAGGAGTGAATATTTTTAAAAGCATTGCCAATAGTTTTCTTTGATTTTTTTTTTCTTTGCCTGCTAGAAAAGAAGGTTGATATTTGAGTTTTGTTTCAAGAAATAATTTTTCTTTAAGGATCTCGTCCAATTTCCTTCAAATTCAGTTCCAGTTATCTAAATCTTTTTTAAAAAAAAAATCATCTTATTTTAAAGAGAATTTTTCCTGAAAATCCTCAATGTGTCAGTTCAGATATTTAGAACATGAGCTGTCTCTCAAAAATAAAAACGTTCATGTTTTGGCTAACTCATTGTGAAGTTTGAGGCCTTCATGGCCCAAGTAAAGAAAATGTATATGATGAAAAGTAAAGTGAATTATACACAGCAGTTAAAAAGAACAGAAGATGTCTGCTTGAAAGCCTCATACTGACCCAAAAAAAGCCAAATGATGGACAAATTTATCTAATTATACGCAAACACACACAATATTGCAACCAAAACATTACTTAAAATCACTATTATTCACGAGATAAGTACTAACAGGTTAGAGAACAGAAAAATTACAACTGACTTAATAGGCAGTTAGGCAACATTCTTCTTGTTTAGAAACAAAGGCTTGATTTGCCACAGTAGTCATGCTCTGCTCTGAAGATTCACTTCCTCACAAACCTTTCCAGTGCAGTCAGGATTGTATCATCAGTATGCTTCATGGAGGCTCTAGTCGTGCAGATCCATACACAGACCTACAGTATATAAGAAATTTATAGAACATATCCTTCTCTATATAGAAAATATATAAAATTACGTTAATTGTTATAGCTGTGCATCTTCCAAGAGCCACATAACATGAAAAAGACTTAAATGTGCTACTAACATGAAGAACTTGCACTAGGAGTTTACATGTGGCAAAAGTAAGGAACTGAAATTTTTAAGAGCTACACAAGAAAAGTTCACAATCAACAGCAGAGTCCATGACACAATCTGTAAAGAACTGATGCATATACATAATGGAGAGTCACTGCCTGGGCTTTTGTGGATTTACTGCTGGAGACTCGGACTCCATTGCGCATTATAGGATACTGTTCTGCTTACCACATGGAATAAAATTCTGCAAAAAGAAATGTGCATGAGAAATTTAATATGCAACTCAGTTGTGTGGTTGGGCAAAACTGAGCAAGTCTGGTCCCCAGTAGAAGCGGGCTAGATGCCTGCGGTCAGCTGTGCCCTGTGCCATGGGAGAGTAGCAATACCAAAGAGTGTAAATCTAAGCCAAAGGTTCTGAAGATCAAAAATGGCCAGTGACCAAAAGTGAGACAAACTGCTCAATAGAACAAACAAATCTTGATGGTAAGAGTCAACACTGACAAGCTCCCTGAAAGCAAGGAGAATGTTATCATCCTATTTGGCAGAAGAGAGCAGCACATGAAATTATGGTAAAAACATAGTCACTAATTTTGGCTGTCCAATTCAAAATATCTATGTTTGCTTTTTCAAGACTACTTAATGCTATGTAGTAACTGATGCATTTAAAACAAGACTGTCAACTGCCGTCACTTACATTATTAAGAAATTATATTATTTGGATTTAATTAAAATTAATTAAAATTAGTTAAAACTCCTAACTGAGGCACACACAAACTGAAGAACACAGATTCTAGGACCCCATGCGAACAGGTTAATTTAAGTGATGCAGAGGCACACAGAAAATCCATGGAGATGGAAAGTCACAAACAACTGGAGTTTCTTCAACGTATATAGTCTTACATGCACGTTCACATACTTGGTGTACATATGTGAACAAACTCTCAAGTAAAAAGAAACCTTTGGCTCCAGCATTACCCACGGGCAGCACAGTCCCTACCCCTCTGTCTCCATGGAAAACAAGACTGACTTTAAAATCTCTGTTCCAAAAATCCATTCTTAAAATCCAGTCTTACTCATGGTCTATTGGCTTGAAGTGAGTCCAGTTGTCTGCTGGACCACACCAGGGCCTGTGAGACAAAGATTACTGTTTGACAATCTGGCACTGGATGAACGGATACCAAGTCGCAATAATTTCTTGACAAAGGAAGAGATGAGGGTGAAGGATATAGAGGCATTCCCATCTAAATATATTGAACAGGACTTCCCATAATCAAAAAGAGTTCAAATCTGACTGCAATACTGTGATCAACCTGTCATCAGGAGACTTTCCAAGTCATGACAGTACAACCCCAAAAGTAACACTTGCAAATTCGTGTATATTGCAAGGTTCACCTAAGTATGTAGTCACATTCAAATAAGCACAGATTCCTGTCTTGTCCAGTGCTGACAGTCAGGTGACAGCCAAGTAGGCAGAGCATGTCCTCCAGTTCTCAGTGGACCTATCTCTACGTCAGCTGCCAAACATCAAACCTACAACAATACTAACAAAGTCCGGCTTGCAGTGAACCATTAGACGCAATGTTTCTTATGTTTCTTATGTTCAGTGTGACAGTCAAAGAACCAAAGCTATAGACAGTGAGCTGCAGAAGCTCTATTCTTGCCCAGGAGAACTGTCCTTCGCTAATCAGTCACTGCTATACGGATGAAGAGTCATCGCAAGGGCCTAAAAATGTACAACCGTTGTCACAAATACCCTGCAAAGGAATCTGAGAGTCACCTAGAGCTGAAATGGCATCACCCTGTACAGGTTTTGGGTCTGGGCTACAACAAGTTGAGTGACTAGTCAAGCTGCAATTTGGAAATAAGCACACTGCTGATAAAATTATACAAAATGTGGTCTAGTAGGTACTGTCACTATTACTGTTCTGTTTGACAAACATTTGGTGTCCTGTCAGAGTCACAAATGGGTCATCATCTTCTCTTTCGCTCTGAAAATGTAGAACCGTTCTGTGAAAACACCTGGGCTGAAAAAAAAATCACTTCAGTGACCCTTCTGGCTTAGAGTGAAGTTGTCTCTTTTTGACGTAGACTCTGGTTGGAAAAACTCCTGAAGAGAACCAGGAAAGGTGAGCTTTAAGGCAGCAGGAATCCATCCTTTAAAAGGTGGACAGGGTGTTCCAGGAGGCAGGTGTCTGAGCAGATGTAATCCTAGGCCAAACAGAACCTCTGATTCACGTGTGAAGAAACGTTCCTATGCTCCAAAGCTTACCTAATTTTTTTTTTCCCCGTCTTATCTGAGGAAACACAATCACTAGAAGCATGTTGTTTGTCGAATATCAGGTGTTGGTATCAGGATACCAGACCCCAGTAACTCATGACAGTGTTCAGCAGGCTGTTGTGGGTGGCTGAAAGATTAATCCTCTTGCCAGAAAAAACACAGCAGGGTTGTTCAGTACAACCCACCCTTGCACTGTCAACAGGGGATGTTGGAACAGGGTGTCTGGGAAGAACATCAAAACCCACTTGTACGAGCTGAGGGTGCCTGTCCTTCCTCCAAATACGAGCAGCGGATGAAGTAATGACTGCCAAAGCTTCTGGGCTGAGAGCAGCACGCCACCGTTCATCATTACAGCCCCCAGATGGGCCAGCGTAGGCTACTGCAAAATACCTACCAAGCCTGGAACAGGATCTTGAAAGAACAAGAAAAATCAGCCTCTATTTTTTTCTTATCAACTTGTGTACTCCAACAGCTCTGTCAAGTCCGAGTACAGCATTTTTCCACAAGAAAGGTATGAAAAAGCGACAAAAAAGTGCCTCGTTTTCCACTAAACGCAGAAATGGGAAGCAAAAGGTCGTATTCTTTTTTATCTTCTCACCATAAGAGGCAGCTCCTTCTCATGTCATTTGTAAGGGTTGAAGAGGCACTGAGGCTTCACACCGCGCTAGGTGGGAATTAGGACCTAATCCTTTACATGCATAACTACTACTCACTGAAGCAAAACCTGAAACGCTGAAAAAAGTCAGAATAGCAATAGCAATCTTTAACACTTTTTTGGTGCCTTTACCTAAGCTTTTCATCTGAATGCATGAAAATATATTTTAATTAAGCCACTCCCTGCCTCAATTTCTCCAGACATTTCCCTGCTTCTGCACCAAATGCCACATATGCCAGAGACCTCAGCTTCCTTCAGTACACTGCTGGGATTCACACCGAGGACAGATCCATTCTGTACACTCAGCAAAGTTAGGGCTATGTGAACGAAAGAAAACTCAGTAATGTCATTAAAGATTGAAATAAAGCAAATACACACAGAGGCTAAAACCTCACAAGGGAACTTTAGTTCTGGCACTTCCTTTCTTTCACTTGCAAATTTGGCAATTCTCTTTGTCAAAAACAAACAAACAAAAAGACTGAAAGATGCCTCTTTTGCATCTTTTATTTTGCACACCCAAACAGGAGCAGGAGCAGTATCAGGCCGTATCGCCTTTATATCTCCAGCACTGATCTTTGTTACTTGAGATAACAGAACAGCAGACAGCAGTAACAGACGGACATTCACCACGTGAGAAGATCAAGAAATCACTTCTGATGGATATCCCAAAGCATGAACGCTAAGACACAACTGTGGGCTCTCAGCTGAGGTTTAGAAGACCAAGTAACCTTCAGAAGAAAGACTCTGACATTCTCCTCCAACCTTTAATCATTACTGGCCTACAGTCTCCATTGAGACTTCCCCAGTCGTGTGATTTCATCTCCCCTTACTTTTGCAACCCCAGTTTGCACTTGCCAAGGCTTCTCATATATTTGGAGTCCCTGCAACCTGGCTTTCCACCTACTAGCCTACTCTATATCCTGCTCCTTACCAAGTCCCAGTCATCTGCCTCAGGTCGTAGCTCCCCTTCACATTCTTCATGTCTGATGTTCATGTACTATTCTACTCACGACACAGTCCAGTTTCTTCTGAAATCTGTACCATGCTCTCCAATTGCCCTCTTCCCTATGTCACATGGATCTCAAGTTCCTCCCAAAGCCACCTGGCCCTTGGATCTCTCACTCTTCCTGCCCAAGCACCAGCAGAGAAACCACTATGAAAGAAGAGAGTAGTTTGTCAGGCTTGATCCTAAACTAGAGGCTACAGCGGAAGTTCTGAATCTCTCCACTCACACAGCTGCTCACTTTGGAGATGTCCCATGCAGGTGATCGTGCCAGCCACAGCATTTGTGAGGGGACATCAGCACCAGAAAGCATCGATGTTGAGGATTCACATGGCTAGAAGGAACTTCTGTTTCACCACACTGCTCCAGAATGAAACTGACTATGTTTTGTTCCTGACTAATATTCAAACAACTTTTAACGATGCTAAAATCCTGAAAATACCAACTCAGTGATCTATTCCACTGCTACAGTTTCATTCATGCTGAACCCATTACATATCATTTGGTTGAGCACGGGAATGGGGAACATTGCTTCACAACAGCTTTGTGACATTTGAATGTTATCATGCCTTGTTCACCCAGCCACTCTTCTTCCATTGGAGGTGAAACAACTCCAGACCTTCCGACCCTCCTTCATAATCCGTATTTTCTAAATCTTTAATTATTTTAAATCCGTTCCTCTGGATTCTCTCCAATTCATCCACATCTTTCTTGAAGTGTGTACACCAGCTGGTTATGGTGTTATAGCTGAGGAGGACTATTGTTCCATGCTGGTGTCCTACCTATATACCACAATATAACGTTTGTCTTTATTGCAACAACTCCTCAAGTAATTTAAGATGAACTACAGCTCTTCTAAAGAATCACCACCCAATCCTTTCCTTATACACTTGCTAACTGCGGTATCTTTGTCCAGTTGAATAACCTAATTTTGTTTCTGTCTCCAGGACATTCACAGTCCCTCTCTGATGAGATGTGAACTGCAAATGTAGCACGCAGCACTGTGGTGATTGTTGAAAATAATCTGTAGTACCGGGTGTTGAATAAACATGTCATCTCTCATTTTGTTTGCTAATGTTTCCACAGGTGAATGGGTAAAAAATACAATCCTGAAGACATAAGCCAGAAAATTTGGGCAGCCCTTCAGAAAACAATAAAAATGCAGATCTTTGACAACAGGAAGATCTGGAGTCTAGATACAAACCAGAATGACGATGCCGTGTTTCCAAAAGGCCTTAGGATTTTATTTTTTTTTAACAAGGCAAAACAATTAGTCTAATTCTCAATCATTTGGCTGAATTAAAACAAAAATTATCCTGAGCGATAAAGACGTGATGAACTACAACCCACATGGCTGAAACTTGGCAACACTATAAGCAACAGAAAAGAGGCTTTACAATGGGAGAGACAGTTCAATTTTGGTGGCAGATGGTGCCACTCAACCCATCTATGTCATGGGTGTGCCAACAGATACCCACAGATACCGTGGATTCACATCAGGTTCTATCACTGTTTTTCTCTTGTGGGCCAAACTGTTCCACAGACTGTGGTAATTGCACCTTTTTGTTTTGGTTTTTTCTGTGCTAGAGTTTCAAATGTGGCTTTATTAAAGGCCACAGAGAAAGACAGGATGTTACTTTGAAGAAAATCAGCTTTCTTTGAAGAGCAACATGAAAGTCAGTATCTTGTACGGTTCAGTTCACTTTAATTCTTTTCACCACACTCCCTCCACATTTCAACTTAACAGTAAATGTAATCTCTGACGTACAGCATCCTCCTACAGAAGCCTCACCACAAATCACCAGATTGAGCTATTGAGCTGCTTTATGGAGTTGCCCAACTCTGAGTGTGAACTTTCAACATACGCTGAGTAATGTTCAAGCAGGTCAGCAACGTGCACAGCATTTTGCACACTCGAACACTAAAGTGCGAGGAAAGCTTTTAATTATTTGTATCATTGTAATACCACTTTTCTGAAGGCCATAAATATGAAGAAAATAAAGCTTGCATATGCGTTATCATTAAAATAAGCTTAACCATATCAAAGTATCGTTGGGATATGAAGTATTTGACTTAACTGATCTGTGTGTGTTGGTTACCATAAATCAAGTCAACAGAAAAGTCGTAACTACCCCTACTTAGCTACATCACTCAGTTCCATGAACTAGAATTAGCTGAAAATGACAGTATTTTCTTAAGTGGCCCTGTTAGAGGCGTGCAACTTGCATTTCTGTAATTTGGCGTACAGCAGGCGTACACAAAGGAGAAACTGAACTGTATTTAAGAATGTTCTGATGTACTTTATACATTTTTAGCAGCATCTGAATCATCTTCACTTATCGTATTGCACAAGTGCAGCATAAGCCACTCACCCAGCCTATCATGCAGCAAGAACTCTACTTTTTTCTCCCCACCGAACTTAATTAACAGATCGCTGCCATTCAGCCCATGTGGCACACTGGCTCTTGAATGGTATTAATTAAAAATTATTTGTTACAAGTCAATTTTACTTCTTTGTAAGACTTCATCAGTGTAAGTGTAAAGGCTGAAGGCAAGGATACAGGTAAAAGTTTTATGCTTCTGAGAAAATACTTTGTTCTTAAACAAAGAAATTGTGTGATATGGAACGCAGAGAAACAAAAGGAGTGCAAGTCCCCTCAGAAAGAAAGAGAAAATAAGGGTAAGATCTACATAACAACTCCCTGTTTCTTAAAGACAGAACTCAAGGAGTCTCCATGGAAACAACACACTTTTTACCCATCACTAATTGATTTAAATAATAGATTTTTAAAACCCCAAAATTTGGCCCCTCCAGTGGAAGCACTAATGTAATTAAAGTTAACAGCGTTAACTTTAGGTTGCCTTCTATCACATTCTTCAAAACCAATGAATTCTATCTGAACATGCACTTCATACAGCTTGATTAAATCTTATTCACATACATGGAATCAAAGACATTATATAGGTGTTTAGAGCATCGCATTTATATCACGCTGATGGGAGCTACCGTGCAACTACAGTGCCCTGAGTCTGTTGACTCTGAAGAAAGCGACTGTACTTTTCTAACATGCCAGTAGTAGGCTTATCTGTATTTGCTACAACGCTCTTTTTTGGGCCTTTATTGAATAAAGATCGCGCATTAATTTTGTGTTAGGAAAAAAAAAAATCCTTCCTAACAATCAGTCAGCAATTTTCAAATATGAATAATTCAGAATATGAAAGAAAAAAATTTTTTTCCTTCTCTTGACTTGTGAGGAAAATAAGCCAAAACACAGTCATTTAAGCTTATGCTGTCTATATAAAAATTCTGTCTATGTTAGGCTTCATTGTAGAATAACAACCAAATATATTCATATTTATAAACTCATCATCACATTTCAGTCAACACTTATTATGCCATGTACTTGTTATTTAAAAAGAGCTTACCTGGCACATCTACCCTAGGAATATATCAAAATAACCCTAAGCTACTTGGTTCACACATATATCAATTTTCAGTGACTGAGATACCTGGCAAAACAGCATTCAGAGTGACAAGAGGCAAAGCAGAACAAACACACGAGTTATTCTTATTGCTGTAATTAGAAGAGGGACAACAAAAGGCTGCTTTTTAGTATCTGCAATTAAAATGAAATACTACTGCCAAAGTAACAGTCCCTTTTAAAAGTAAATATATCTGGTTAAGTTTTCGGAAACTGGATGTTAAAGAAAAAAGATTTTACCTAACACATTACCAATTCACCACAGCCATTAACTGCACAACCTCACAAGACAACAACCAAAATAAGACCTATAAGGAACAAACTTTAAAAAAAGGAAGAAAAAGTCAGTATCTTAGCACAAAACACAGCAAGACATTCACACTTTACACCAACCATGTTTGCTTTAAAAAATCCCCTTATGCAGCATACAGGGGAAAAAAGAAATATCTTTTTTTTCTAAGTGTGAAGCAATTGTCTCTAAAATGCAGGATTGCCCAAATGGGTATTTGAAATGGGTCCTTCATTTTTGAAAGGGATGCTCCGAGATACATTTTCCTACCGGAGAAAAATGACCCAATAACAACTAGCAGCAATCTCCTTGCTACAGGCCATATTTATTAATAAACATCTCAAGGTAATTCTTCTACTTATCAATAAACGGGACATAAGTGAATATACAGATCACCTTCATATAAAGTTTCAATACACTTCACTATGTTAAATTCAAGCTCATTCTCGCAATGAAATATTCAAAACCAAACACAACCTCTAATCTGGTAAATTGATCGAAGCCAAGGAAGCGTTGGATTTGTCCATTTGATGAATTCCTGACCTGGATTCAAACCACACAAAGTAAGCTATATGCAGAGCTGCTAACTACTGCCTCCATTAAAAAAATATCTGTGGCTTTGTTGAAGAAACTCACAGTAACATTTATGCCCACTGATTAATGTTTTGGTAGACTTAAAAGACTTAATTGCCTATGCAAGGTGCAATTAGAATTATTTTGGTGACGGGAGTTTCTTGAACATGCACTATGAAATACCAAAGAGAAGTCAGTTCTGACTGCAATTGATCATTTTTCATCTGTGAAAATACAGGACCTGCTACATGTCACTGCTATCAGGTCGCTTAAATGGCTCAGATTCTAAGAAAATAGCTCTTCTTCGACAATTGCTAGGCACCATTTAAGGTATGTGCAGACAATCTGCTTGGGAATATACCAAATTATATTATCTATATACCTATTCTCGACAGAGTATCTGCTCTTAGGCCTGTGGCTGCAAATTACTCTTCCCTTTCTCCATGTCCCCATCCCCCCACCAGCAGATCACTTTCAGTGCCATTCTTGTCAGGCATATTAAATTTTCAGGATGCAGAGTTGTGGTTTCCAGGTCTCTATTTACCCCTCGAACTGTGGTTTTTAACAGGGCATTTTTACACTTACAATGACAGAACAGAGGCATGCTAATATTTTGCTTACTAAAACTACAGAGCAGCGTATTTTTTAATTTAGTCACGGCAATACCAGCAAAAATAATGACAAACCTCCAAGCCATTCACTGAAACTCTCTTGATGACACAGAAAAGACGCGCTACACACATTGCTGTCTCTAAACCCGACATTTCCTAAGCGAAGGGATCGCCCAAGACACCGATTTCCCACGCCAAATAATTATCACCTCCAGCTTACCTGCTCCGGTTCGGAAGCGATGTCCCGCTGCCTTTCAACCGTGAAAAGCAGCAGATTTCACAGCTCATTAAAACGTGACGGCACTTCCCTGATAAATGGCTTACGGCAGCTTAAACAAAGCGATGCTGCTCTGCAGAAACAAAGTCATCTTTCTGACAGCTCCTGCTCCCCGGCAAAGCTGACGGAACCCGGGGGAAACGCTAACAAAGGGAAAACACACGGGGTGCGAAAGCGCCGAGCGCAGCCAGAGAACCCCCCGGCCGGCAGCCCTAAAGCGGCACCTGCCCAAACCGGCCCGCACACGCCTTCCCCGCACCTGCCGCCGAACAAAGGCACCGGGAGGCGGCTACTTACATGTGGCACGGAGCTGCCCGCCCGCAGCAGCCGCTCGCCCAGCGCACAGCCCAGCAGCAGCGCAGTGCCCGCACCCCGCACAAAGGCGGGGCGGCCCCGCACCGAGCGCGGCCGGAGGCTGCGGCGAGGCCCTGCCTACCTGTGCCGCCGGGAGGCA